>PITA01006817.1:0-73496 GCA_004023965.1 Spilogale gracilis
TAAGAATGCAACTGATTTCTGCGCGTTGATTTTGTATCCTGCCACATTACCAAATTGTTGTATGAGATCCAGTAGTTTGGGGGTAGAGTCTTTTGGGTTTTCCACATATAGTATCATGTCATCTGCAAAGAGAGAGAGTTTGACTTCCTCTTTGCCAATCCGAATACCTTTTATTTCTTTCTGTTCCAGGCTTTTTCTTCAGATAAGAATTTGTATTTTTAAAGCTCTGATTTTGAATGCAACCTTTTCATTGAAATCATGTTTCTGACTCCTTTTTTGTTTGCCATTTGGTATTTTCTTAGTCTGGGGTTGAAAGGAACCCAGAGGTAGCAAAGGGGTTATTAGTCTTCATGGGGGACACGAAAGGATTGCAGAGTGTGTGCTTTGTGTGGCTGAGAATGTGAGCAAGTCCACAGGTGACCATCTCCAAGGCTCGGTGAGGTGCCTCAGGGGGAGTGGAAGAGCAGCCAACACGGGACTGCCCTGTGTGAACTCATATCATTTTCTTCTGCCCTCTGTCTCAGGAGATAGAGACCTCAGAGCCCTGTAGCTGCATCCACTTCACCAATTACAGTATTCTCATTGGAACCAATAAATTCTACGAAATTGACATGAAGCAGTACACGCTTGAGGGTAAGGCCCAAGTCGTCCCCCTTCCCGCCCCCAGCTCCACATCGGGCCCACACTTCTGCTCTGGCCTTGCCACAACTCTAGCTCCTCCCTGACACCCCACTTCTCACCTGCCTTTACAGAATTCCTGGATAAGAATGACCATTCCTTGGCGCCTGCTGTGTTTGCCTCCTCTTCCAACAGTTTCCCTGTCTCGATCATGCAGGTGAACGGCGCAGGGCAGCGGGAGGAGTACCTGCTCTGCTTCCACGGTGAGTCCGCGCTCCCTGCCCGCCGCAGTCTGGTTCCATCATATTCTGTCCTGAGAGCAGCCACTTGTTTCCTTCTCTGTCCCTTGATGCTTTCTCTCCCTTTCCTTCTTTCTTGGGTTTTCTTTTGATGTTTCTCTTCATTCTTTTTTATTCCTCTTCCCCTCCCACCTCCCCACAACCAATCTCTAGGTCCTCCTGTCTCTTCCTCCCTGTGTCTCGGTCTCTGTTTCTTCCCGTTCCCTTCCTCCATGTCTCCTGTCTCTCCCTCCTTCCTTTGCTTCTTCTTTCCTGTCTCTCTCACTTTAACACATGTCTGAGAGATGTGGCTCAGCAAAGGTCCTCAGGTTTTAATGATCTGGTTAAATCTGGCTGGTGGTCCCCTGGGCTCAATCCCTTATTCTTCTGGTAAAGTGGATGGTGTTATTGATACTGCTGCCTCTAACTGGGCCGATGCCCCCGGGCTGCAACTCCTTGCAGAATTTGGGGTGTTCGTGGATTCTTATGGAAGACGTAGCCGCACAGACGATCTCAAGTGGAGTCGCTTACCTTTGGCCTTCGGTAAGTGAAGCAAGGTATGGAGGGCTGTCTTCTGCCAGCGGCTGGAGTCACAGGAAGGAACTGCAGGTGGGATCCTTTTTGTTTCACGTGCTATGCCTATGGTTTACATTAGATACCACGTGCCATTGGTTGTAGTCACAGCGTTCAAGGCAAAGATGCTGATGGTTGATGAAGAACCACATGAGCCAAATCCACTAACCTTGTGCAAGATTTGTTAGGTTCTCCTGAAGCAAGGAGAGCATTCCCCTTGAAATTATTTAAATCATTTCAAAGGCTGCAGAGTATCCCATGGCATAGCTGAACACGTATCAATTTCACCAGTTGTAATCAGGCAGTGCACATAGGTCATGCTCATTCTTTCCATAAATGTAAACATTGCTGTGATGAACATCTTGCACTAATTTTTGCACACTTGTCAAGTAGCATCTGCTGCTTATAAGCCCTGAAAGTGGAGATGCTGGGTCACGCGAAAACACCCATATACATAAACACACATACATACAAATATGTACACACATGTTGGTGTAAATGCTCTGAAACACTGTTATGGAGAAAGTACCTGTCAAGGGTACTTGATTTCTTTTTGCTGCATAATAAGTCCCAAAACTTGCTATGGCCAAGACGACAACATTTTTAATATATTATTGCCCAAGATGCTGAGGCTTGACTGGACCATTCTGCTTCATGTGGTAACCAATGGGGGCACTAGGATAACTGGTCTCACCAAATGGTGGGAACTCAGCTGGGGCTGGGGCCTGGAGGCCTCAGTTCCTCTCCACGTGGGCTTCTTCCAGGAGTGCAGTAGTGGAAGCTAGCAGGCCTTGCTGATTCCACCACATCCTGCTGGTTAAGGCAGCCATGGGATCAGCCTAGGTTCAAGGCAAGGAGACTCCACTGGGGCCTGAGTACCAGGAGGCATGACTCATAGTCCAAAACCAAAGTCTTGGTTTACCACAAGGGATAATAATGATAATCTCCTTTTCAAGACAGAAAAAGCTGCCATCATATCCTAGAGCTTCATTGATACTGTGATATAGACATAAAGTATTAAGATTAGAAATATTTAATCATCTTTAAACCCAGTCTTTAATTTGTTTGGAAAACGTGCACAGTTTAAAAATGTATACAAAGTCTTACCCGTCCGCATCCCCCCCAACACTTTTGTTTTTTATCCTTCCAGTGCTTTGCATAAATACAGATGCATAAGAAAATATATCCTTATCCCCCCCATACTTTTTTTAAATCAGTGTGGTGCCACATTTTACACATTATTCTGAATCTTTACACACTAAGTAAAACACACCTCAGGGTTTTTTGTGCATCAGTATATAGAGAGCTTTGTGCATTTTTACAGCTGTGCAGAATGCCCCAGATGTACCATAATTTTTTTTAACTGACCCCCAATAACGTACCCTTGATTTGGTTCCCATCTTCTGCTCTGACAACATGGCAGTGAGTAAACTTGGACATGCCTCATTATGTTGGCACATGGATGTATTTGTAAGCTAAATTATTTCAGGTGTGATTGCTGGGTCCAAGGTGGCATTGCAGCCTGGTTTTGATTTCCTCTTTTAACCCTTCTTTGTTCCGCGCTCTTCTTCGGGGGTGACCATGCAGCCTACAGAGAACCCTATCTATTTGTGACCCACTTCAACTCACTCGAAGTCATTGAGATCCAGGCACGCTCCTCTCTGGGGTAAGCATTGCCGTTTCAGGCTTCAAAAAGCTTACTGTTGGGATTGGGGGTTGGGGCCAGGTGACTGTTTCTTCCCATCCCATGTAGCAATGGAGGTAACCTGAATGTAAACTCTTATCTGGAACTCTTCAGGACTCCTGCCCGAGCGTATTTGGAAATCCCAAACCCACGCTACTTGGGCCCTGCGATTTCCTCAGGAGCCATTTACTTGGCATCTTCATACCAGGATAAATTAAGGGTCATTTGCTGCAAAGGAAACCTCGTGAAGGAGTCTGGCAATGACCACCACCGGGGCCCCTCCACCTCCCGCAGGTACCATACTTCTCTTCATTACGGGATGCAGAGTGTTTTTCTGTAAGGTAGAAGGAATTTGTGCCAAGCTGGCCAAAGGTTTTCCAGTCTTCAAGCTCGAGCCACTCCTTTGAGATACAGCATGAAAGTGACCCAGTCCTTTTCAAGTCTCAGGAGAATTTTTAAATGCCCCCTTGGAGAAGGTAGAAGGAAATGTCTGGTCTTTCTCTCTTGGGTATTCTCGGTGGCTCTAGAATGGATCATGAACTATGCGTTCATTGCTTTAGCAGATATTCTGCCATGCTAGTTGGGCTTGCTGGGGAAGGTATACTGCTGCATGAACCAGATGCAGTCCCTCCCTGGTGGAGCCTAGTTGGGGAGAGACATGAGCAATCAGACAATTACAGCACAGACTAGAAGACTGGGGTTCTGATGGGTAGTTTAAGACACCTTGGAAGCCCAGAGGAGGGTTCGAGCCTGGACACAGGGCCAGGGAAGATTTTCCAGAAGAAATAAAGCTGTCGGTATGGGTTATGCTTTCCTTTTTCTTTGCATGTCTTCCCATTTTTTGTTGGGAAACTGAACATTTCAAATAATATAATGTGACAACTCTGGAAATCAGGTCCCCACTCCTGACCTGTGTCTATTGTAGTTTACTGAGTGACTCTCTGGGACTAAACCTGTAAAGTTTGTATTCTTTGTTATGTGTGGCCACTGAGGTTTCTGCTTGGTTAAGTTAATCATCAGCTAATGATTGGGCAGAGATCTCTTTCAGTGCATTGAACCAGGAAGTCTCCCTCCATTTGTGAGGGGTTCTGTGCCTGTGTGTGTTGGGCACACCTTCGGTGCTCAAAGCTGGCCAGAGTTGAGGGACTGAGGCCTTCTCAGATTTTTCCTGGGCATTTGCAGAGCCTTGCTATGTGTGTGGCCTTCTAGATTCCTACAGATATATGGGACCATTTCAAAAGGCCTTATAGACATCTTATTCCCAGATTGCCTTTTGAGTGTTTTGGCCAGCCTCTTCCCCAACTGGTATCACTGCATCAGGTATTTGCCAGATTAAACACTTGCTGCTGATTGTTTTTGATAAACATTTGGGGATAGGGCTTTTCTCATGAGCAAACCCTGCATCAGGTCAGATAAAAAGCCTGGAGAATGGTAGCCAGGGGAGTAGCCAGACAAGTCAGATGGGGACTGTTTGCTGGGGCTGGGGCATTTTGGGGAGCATCAATCCTGATCTCCCTCTAGTGGCTACTATGGTTACAGGGCTGTTGGTTTCAAAGCTACTGCAGCTCTGGGGAGAAAATGTTGGGAAGAGGTCACACTAACATGTCACAAAGCCTGTTGTTTACAGAGAGTCACCCATTCTTCACATAAGTGCTCTTGCTGTTTGAGTTGCTGCAGGTCTTTGGCTAATCTCCAGAGTTCTGAAAAGTTGAGTTAGACACTTGTTGCCAGTGTACTGGTTGCTTTTATGGAGGAACAAGTTTTTGGCAGTCCTTACTGTACCATTCTGGAAGCATTCTTCCCTATTTTATTTCACTTTATTTTCGCATTCTCCCTGTTTTTAGTACAGCTGATAGCACCCTGCGAACGATTTTCTGTTCCTTATTGTGTCTTACATGTTGCTCCAGCTCAGTACCAGAAGTATTTCTTTACTTTTTAATGCCCACATAGCATTTATGCCTTCATGTGACCTTAATTTATTTAATTGCTCCTTTATCAGTGGATGTTTCTGTGGTTCACAGACTGTTGCTATAATGAATTAAATGACTTTTTACTTATGTCATTTTGCATGCTTAGGAATCTAACTGTAGGATAAATTCCTGGAAAAAAAATTGATGGCTAACATCAGATGTCCATTTGTAATTTTGATAGGTGTTGCTGAGTATCCCTCCCTGAAGGCTATATTCATTTGTAATCCTACCAGCAGCGCATGGGAAGTAGGACTGACCTTGTCTTGACACAAAGGTCTCTGAGCCAGATGCAGGTTGATGGGTAGGGTTGAGATGTGTAACTTTTAAGTTCTTGGTCTACAGAGAAGTTCTGAGATGACTTAATCCAGGGGAATAGTTAACTGACCTAGGCTTTAAATTTTCTGGACTGCTAGGTTTACCCTGTAAACAAGAGTTACGTGGATCCCTTCCCATATGCTAGACACAATATCTGGGGCTGGGGATCCACTGATGTTTTTATTCTTAAGGGACTCTCAATTTGAGGGAGGCACTACGTCTATTATTTAGAAAGTGCTTAGGTCTTAGAAAAGAAAGTAATAAATCTAGTATTTTGAGACTATGTCCTAATGAGTAGTCTTTCTTCTGTTGAAATACAAGAGTTAGTCTAAATATGAGGTCAGTGTAATTTTAATCCCAGGCATTTGCTGGAAAGACAGAAGTGGTAAATGAGTGGTAAATAACCAGCAGTTCCTAATTCTTAGCTTGACTCTGCCTCAAGAGTAAATGCTCAAAGGAGTATAGTTCTCAGGGCGCCTGGGTGGCTCAGTTGGTTAAGCGCCTGCCTTCGGCTCAGGTCATGATCCCAGAGACCCGGGATCGAGTCCCACATCGGGCTCCCTGCTTGGCGGGAAGCCTGCTTCTCCCTCTCTCACTTCCCCTGTTTGTGTTCCCTCTCTGGCTGTGTTTCTCTGTCAAATAAATAAAATCTTAAAAAAAAAAAAAAAAAAAAGAGTATAGTTCTCTCCTGAAAATATCCGGACTTTTTAAAAGTCATTTCCAAGTCATGCCAAGAACAAATCAAAGTATTGTAATTAGATTTTTCCCTTTGTTACCTTACTAATGGCAGTCACCTTCCTTTTGAGATTATATAGTGTTTTTGTAAGAAGTTGCCTATTCTGTGGTCGAAAGGGGTTCCAGTGCCTGTGAATGAGAGGCAGAGATGGTCCCGTTGCTTTCCTACTGTGGCCAGGCACATCTGGAAAATCAGCAGTTATTAGCCTTTGCTTGTCTCTTGGCTTATAAAATGGGCTTCCTATGCAAATTGCTTTGGCAAGTCAGAATGCAGAAGGCTGGCTTGGCTGAGTGAGAGTCACTGCAAGGCCTCACTGACCTGGTCTGTTTAGTAGAGGAGGAAATGTAACTCTTTGTAACTCTTTGCAAAAAAATAAAGCAAACCAAAAAACCCCATAAAATTGGCATGGGAGATCATTGGTCATTAATGGATTCAGAGATGGAAGATTGCCTACTCAGGCTAGAATGATGGGTATTTCCTTTCATTGATTAATCTAAGCTGACATTCCAAATGGTCTTCCGGGAGCAATCCTTTTTCCCCTGGGCATTGAGTACCTTCTCACTTGTTTTATGGTGGGCCCATGTGGACACACATTATAATTTCCCTTCCATTACAAATAGGTTTAATGTAATTCTCTTACTTGAAATTTATTTATTTTTGTCTTCCATATCTTAAAGCCACATAACTGGAGAGGAACATAAACTTTTATTTCAAGATGTTAAAATCTGAGTTATCTTAAATTTTTCCACTGGACATATAGGACAGGGGGGTTCTGGCTTTCTGGGTATGTTGTCTGGAATCTTCACAGTTAGCGTGGCACAGGGAAACCAGAGAATCACATGAAAATCTTCACAATGAACTGATCACTTATCAAATTCTCTCTACTAGTTTTCTGTACTCACCTTTCTATTTCACCGTAGTGTAGGAATTGGCACCCTTTTTTTTGTAAAGGTCCAGATAGTAAATATATTTGGCTTTGAAGGCCATATGGTCTGTCTCAGTTATTCAGCTATTGTTGTGTAAAAGCAGCTATAGACAGTGCAAAACCAGATGGGCATGGCTGTGTTCCAATAAAACTTTATTTATAAAAACAGGTCATCTGTCTGGATTTGGCCTTCAAGCTTGCTCTAGAGTCTCTCTTCCCCTAGTAGGTGTCTTTGCACTTGTTTCTAATTATGGGCATTTACAAAAGCAATTCTAGCAGTTATATCAATAACTGAAGAGAACAACAAATTTGGCCTCTTTCAAAGAAAAGGATTTAACTATCAAGGATTAAGATAGGCCTCTGGGAAAATCAATGACACTAAAACATTTTTGAGGAAATGACTTTGACTTATACTGCAGAAGTCCAGCATGGATTGAAAGTATGTCATTGAGCCTATTAGCATACAGTTTTGTTGCAAAAATTAGAGCAAGATAAATCAGTATGTGATTCATACTTGCCTCATTCTTAGAATCGGCATGTAATTCCAATCGTAATTTAGATTTTAAAAATAACAAGGATAAATTTACTTTCCTGATTTTGACTTTATTTTCTGTGTTAAAGCCTCAATCAATCAAAATATGTTCTCCAAGTAATATTCTCTATAAAATATGCCCATTTTAAGTAGCCCTTTTCCCGGCTCTAATTGTCCTGAGATGAAGAGGATTGAGTACTTTTTCTGTTCGTTGGAGTGGGAAGGAATTGACCCTCTGTTCTGTTTCTGGATCTTGCTTCTTCAGAGAGATGGTTAGGGCTCTATCTGCTGAAATCTTCATTTGAAATATCCAGGCTGGAGCTGGGTGGAGGGTTGGATGGGCCATACGAAAAGCCCCGGTGTTTTCAATTGTTTGGTTATCACTACCAACTTTTGGGGCCAGGGACATGTTTTGTGCCAACTGTACTATTTTATTTGTCCTGCTCAGTTTTCTAATTCTCTCAGGCCTGATCCCTGTACCTCTCACGTTCATATTGGGTGCCAAAGAGGCTTGGAAAGCCACCTGGAAGGAGAGGTGACCAAGCACCAGGCTGAGGAGGGGGACAGATATGGCCACTGACAGTGATGAGTACAGGCTTTCTCAGAATTGCTCCCATGTATCAAGGGCCTCATAGCAGCCTCAACCCCTAAATGAAGACTTCATTCTGTGCCTTGTCGACTCGGCAGAATACCGAGTCAGTAGGATACAGGGTGGGGATTAGGACGTCAAACTGACCTGTGTCAGAGCCCAAGCTCTGTACCTCCCTAGCCCAGGCCAGCCCTAGCTTGTCTCCATGTTATCTCAACGGTGAGTGTCATGCTTGTTCCTAGTTTGTGGAGCTGTTATGAAATGATTTAATGAGTCAGAGCACATAAAGAGCTTAGCACACAGTAGGTACTCCATAAAAACCTGCACTGAGACCAGAAAGCTTGGTTTTCTTTTGTCATCATCTTTCCCTGTCCTCACTACCAAAAGAAAACAAAAAGCCCAAAGAACTCCAGGTGGGATGTTTTCTACTAAAGATTGAGGCATAGGGGTTGCTCAAAGGAGGAAGATGCCCCTCTGGGGTTATGACTTCTTAGCTCTGCACCTCCCTTCCCTGTTGCCTGCAGCCCCAACAAGCGAGGCCCACCAACGTACAACGAGCACATCACCAAGCGTGTGGCATCTAGCCCGGCACCACCACCGGAAGGCCCCAGCCACCCACGAGAGCCAAGCACACCCCACCGCTACCGAGAGGGGCGGACAGAGCTACGCAGGGACAAGTCTCCCGGCCGCCCCCTGGAGCGGGAGAAGTCCCCAGGCCGGATGCTCAGCACGCGGAGGGAACGCTCCCCTGGAAGGCTGTTTGAAGACAGCAGCCGGGGCCGGCTGCCTGTGGGAGCCGTGAGGACCCCACTGTCCCAGGTCAATAAGGTGAGGCACCATCCTCAGGTCAGAGGAGTGACCTGGGGAGCTGGGGGCTCTTCAGGGCCACTGTTCTGAAAAAAAAAAAATACAACAAAAAACCCCAAAAATGTGGGGGGGGGGCACATTATAATTCAGATTTTTCAGGATATATAGCAAGTTTAGGAAGTAAATTGTATTTAAGAAGACTTGCTAAGCAAATGGATGATGTGGACATGTGTACCTCAAAATGTAATAGCTACCCTAGGGTAGATCCTTCCTTCCCCAGAGGCAACCACTGTTAGCAATTTCTAGAGATATTCTATGCCTATAAGCAATATGTATGTACATCCTCCCTTATTAAACACAAATGATACTACGCAAATGTTTATGCTTATTTTTTTCAGGCACATATACAGATACACACGTACATCAAGAATTTTTTTGGAGGGCTACACAGAAACTGGGAACAGTGGTTGCCTTCTAGAACTTTGAGCCTTTTGAAATCTTTCAATCATATGCATGTATTATTTATGTAATTTTTTTAAGTTAGCAAATGAGCAGATGGCGGAGGTATTGAAGACAAAGGGGCCCATGAGCAGGGGGAGGGTCTGAGTGTTTGGTGCCTCCTTGGTAGGCTAGCCAGTTCCAGGGGTAGCCTGTCCTCCAGACAGCACAGCCACTTTTCTGTCCCAAGGGGTGGAGGGGGGCTGCTTTTCTAGCTCACATTCTCCTAACGCCACCTGCAGGTCACTGTTGGGACTCCTGCCAATAAAGAGGAGAAGCCAGTCAATGTTTCTTCTTAGCCCCTCTGACTTTCCAGTAAAACGGGAGCCTGTGTGTGTGTGTGTGTGTGTGTGTGTGTGTGTGTGTGTGTGTGTGTGTAACAGAGATCCATCCATCTGTAGCTTTGGGGAATTTTCCATGAATTCCATTCCCTGACAAGCTCAGCAGCTTGGCTCTGCTTGCTGGTGCTGGCCTGCACAGCACTCGGTGTTACCGGCCGCAGGGAGACCAGGTGCGGCACACTTCCTGCAGGGATTACCTGGGGCGAGCGCAGGGTCTCTTGGCTCCCTCCGCTAAAACTCTTCCTTCTTTTGTTCCTAGGTCTGGGACCAGTCTTCAGTGTAAATCTCAGCCAGGAAAAACAACTCCTTATCTTAATCTGCAGGAAAACACCAAACACTCTAAGGAACTCTACTGAAGGGGCCCCCAGCACCCATCTGCTCCGCCGCCCTAAGGCACAGCTGGGCCCAGACCCCCCTCAGTGTGGACAGCCTGCATCCAGGGGGTGCTTCCTGCAGTCATCCTCTGTGCACTTTGTCACTCTTTCAGAGCATTCATCAACTTTTATACCTAGCTCTAGCCTGTACTGGTTCATCAGAGGAAACCAACCTGCGCTAACAACGTGGTTAGAATCCTATTTAATAGCTACTTTAAGATTCTAGGGTTGGTTGGATTTCCCTTTTTTTTTTTTTTTTTTAAAGACAACAGAATTCTTAATAGATTTGAATAGCAATGTATTTCCTGTTGTAGTCATTTTTAGCTAGATCACACCATCAGGTCTTTGCTCCAGAAAAGTATTGTGGAAGAATCCTGGCAGTTGGCTGACCTCCTGCACTCATGTAGGTTCATTCTTGTTCCAGTCCATCCTCGCAGATGGCCCTGTTTTACCCAGGGTGACATCTTAGCCAAATGTTTACTGTTCTCATTGCCTTTTATGGCCTTGACGACTTCCCCTCCCACCAGCTGAGAATGTATGGAGGTCATCGGGCCTCAGCTAGGAGGCAGTGACTTGGGGCCAAGGGACCTCGAGGAGCTCTCCCTCCCTGCCCCTCAGCATCATCTCCCTAGACTGCTGTCCCTGCTTTCCACGTAGCTCTGGCCAGGAAAGCATGCAATAGACTTGCTCGGAGCCCAGCATTAATGAGTCTCTGGGTCCGGGAGGGGACCGGGGTTCCACCTCCTGTCCAGGACAGTGCGTTGTTCTCCACCCTGGGATGGGAAGAGACCCGCCCGGGAGTTCTGCATGGCGGTTCACTGCATGTGCTGCCCCCCGCCCTGGCTGCCCCCTCGGGTTGCTCTGCCGATGTACTGGTACCATACTCTAGCTCCCGCTCGATCGAGACCCTCTGACCACTTGCCAACTCACTGGCCACAACAAGATGCAGTCTGTAGCACTGAACCAACAAAAAACCAAACGCTCAAGCCTTACGACCAGAGAAGGATTTCAGCAAACCACCACCTCACACTTTCACGCTTCCCTGCCGACTCCCTCATGGATGACTCTGTGTTCACACAAAATCCAGCACGGTTCTACCCCACAAAACTGTGACTTCCCAAGTGAGCCTTTCCCTAGGGCTAGCCGAAGACCAGGAAGTTCCCGAGAGCCGCGGCCCCTCCTCTGCCTCTGCTGGGGTTGGGAGGTCTTCCCTTAGGTGCCGCGCGGCTCACACAGTTTCTCTCCGCCAGCTACCAGAAGGCATAATTCCTGGCAACTGGTCAAGAAGCAACCCAGAGGCTCTGCAGTTGGCAAGCTAACTAGCGGCCTTACTTCTGCCTTTAATCTCCCACAAGGCAACTCTTGCTTCAGATTCTTCATGACTCTTAGGCATGCCTTGAACAACCAAGGTACATCCTAGGTATGCTGAAAGGTAGACCTGTTTCCACCACCGCAGGTGAACATAACCACATTTCAACCCCACGTTGTCCACAGTTCAGATCACTTTCCAGATTGCAACCTGGCCCAAATCCCAGCTCCTTCCTGCTTGTCTCTTAACCTAAGTGCTTTCTTGTTTGGAACGCTTGTGTCCCTCCCTCCATGTTGTTGCACCCTTGGCAGGTGTCATGCTGTTGTTTTATGTGTTGCTTGGAGTCTTTGGGGTCATACTGCATCCCCTCCGTTCCCCAGGGCAGATCAGATTGAATGTTTGCTGAAGTTTTTGTCTCTTGGTCCACAAGTACTTGGAAAGGTCACTGAAAACTGGTCTTTCAGTCTTGGCATTTCATTTAGGATCTCCATGAGAAATGGGTTTCTTGAGCCCAGAAAGTGTGTATCGTGTGTCTCATTGTGAAATGCTTCCTGCTATAGAACTAGCTCAAAAGACTGTACATATTTACAAGAAACTTTATATTCGTAAAAAAAAAAAAAAAAGGAAATTGAATTGGTTTCTACTTTTTTATTGTAAAAGGTGCATTTTTCAACACTTACTTTTGGTTTCAATGGTGGTAGTTTTGGACAGCCATCTTCACTGGAGGGTGGGGAGCTCCATGGGACCACCAAGATGCCAGCAGGAAATATCAGACCACGAAATTGCAGTCAAAAGCTTATTAGCATAAGTAAGGTTCTAGGTCTCCAAAAGTACAGGCTTTTTCTTCATTACCTTTTTTATTCAGGATGAGGAAAAGAACACAAGGAACAATTCAAGATCCACCTGGAGAGGAATGAACTTTGTTGTTAAACAATAGTGAAATAAAGCAATGATCTAAAATGTTTCCTTTTGTGCAACAACCTCTTTTCTTGAGAGACTTTAAAATCCTATGTCTTGTACCCATGTCAGCACAGGCTTGTTATCATGGCATGGGACCTTGCTTCCTTTTCTCGTGGGGTTGGGGGTGCTTTTGCTCTGGGGTAGGGGAAGGACACAGAGGCCCGAGCACACTGCTCTCCTGGTGGCAAGAAGGGTGGCAGCATTCTCTTCCAGGAGACCTTGTTGAGGTTTGGTCATTATTTCCGGTGAACCGTGAACTGGCAGGTAGGTCACTTTTTAAATGACTGCAGAGCTCCTAATGCAAACAGGCTGTCTTGAATGGCTTAAGATTGAATTACCTAGATGTCCTATATTATTAGCAGCTAACCAAGAAAGCAGGTTACCTTAAAATCTCTTTCATGCATTATAAGGCCCTGGAGATTTTAATGATGTAGAATTCCTTGGAGGAGTTCGGATCAAGGTAATTTAAAATGTAAATACGTCTATTTTTAACTAGATGGATTTTTAGAGTCTGTGAAGTAGATTTTTTCCATGATTTTTTAGTTTGTTAGTATAAACTTGATCTGGACAAACATGTTTTGGCAAATGGTGATTTCTTTCATGGTACCTGTTGCTTTTACTCCCTTGGTTTTTATTTTTCAATGAAGTCATCTGACCACAGTCACAATCTTACTTGCAGGTCGTATCTGACATGGCTTTTTACAGGAACCATAGTTGCAATTCTGTTCTACTTTATTGCTGGAGATAAAAATTTGCCAAAGTTCATAACTGTAAGAAGGGAAATAATTCAGATGAAACAAGTAAAAATGTTAGAACCTTTCTTTCCTTATAATACTGGGAAAAGTCAATTAAATACCAACCAACCTTTTCAGTTAAGGAGAATTTTCAGCAGCCATGAAATACTTCAAAAGCATAAACAGTTTGGTTCCAAAAGGAATGTTCCAGAAAGCTTCTCTGGACCCTAAGGAATGACCCTAAAGAAATAACTGAGAAATTACTCAGCCCACCATAAAATGAGGCCCAACCTTCCACAGTGCCATCACTCTTTTTTTTTTTTCCCTTAAGATTTTGTTTTGAGAGAGAGCATGCACAAAGGAGGGGCAGGGGGAGAGGGAGAAGCAGACTCCCTGCTGAGCAGGGAGCCGGACATGGGGCTCAGTCCCAGGATCTTGAGATCATGACCTGAGCCGAAGGCAGATGCTTATGACTAAGCCACCCAGGTGCCTCATCACTCCTGTTTCTTAAACACAGAATCAAACATCATGTGTTGTGTGCTTACAACTTAATTTACATGAGACTAAAGATGCTGACTGCACAGCCAATTTCATAGACATTGAAACTTTAGGATTTGGAGACTTAGGCCAAAAAGAGGTAATTTGCTTAATGGGACTGAAGTTTTTCTTCAGAACTGGGCCTTCTGAATCTGATATGCTTTAGCAAACATCCAGGCCGATTTAAGTCTAAAGCATTAAAACTAGGCCTACAGGAGTAGAAGCAGCGAGGCTTCATAGTAACAGCTGAATGGGCCTAATCTGGTGGTTCTAAATCACTGGACTTTGCTCCCCTCCCCTGAGGACGTATGACAATGTCCGTAGACATTTTTGATTTTCATGACTGGCATCTAGTGGGTCCTACAGTACACAGGGCGACCTCCAACCCCTAAAGGACACTTATCAGGTCCAAGTGTCAACAGTGCCAAGGTTGAGAACCTTGGGTTCCGGTCATATTTCTCTCTGGGCAGTTTAAACAGTGCTTATGATGTCTACAGCATGGAGACTGTGGCACTAGGCTCACAATGTTTATGGGAGAAAAATGTTTTATCACTTGCCTAATCAAATACTGCTTTATTTCCCAAAGCTGGGGAGGGTGAGGCTAATGGAAATATAGTCCAGTGTTGATCAGTTGGCTTTCCCTTGAGTCTGTCAATAATTAATGGAACTCTGTTTGCCCTGAAGGGCTTGCTGGAGGTAGAGAAAAGAATTTTGAAAATGACTTTACTACTATAAGCAGCTTAGGCTGTCTTTCAGAAAACCACAAAAAGGAAAATTAAAGTTGACTCACCGTACACACAATTTTCCAGATGAGATGGGTGAATTCACTCCAGGGGCAGTAGGTAAGTTGCACTGAGGGCTGGCATCCTCATCCAGGCAAAGGCCTATACTGAGGACAAAAAAAGTAGGAGCGGGAGCTGACCAGAGACAGAGCAGGCCCCACAGCCTGGGAGCTCTGGCTGCTCCAGCTTTCAGGATCTTCTCCAAGGGTCTGACTCACTGCAGTGATGGCTCTCAGGGAGGCCCTGCAGATGTTCTTACAACAGGAAGGATGACTCAGGCTTTAGAAGAAATGCACATGTGCTCATAACTTCCTATTTTCTCCTGAAGACAATTAGCACTGGTGTTCTAGGTCAGAAGGCTCTGGCTCTGGCTTGTTCCTCCACTAATTTGCTGGTCAAGAAAGGTGCTAAGGAGGGATTCTTCAGAAGCTGGATGGAGATGTGAGTGGTCCACAGACTTAGATTCTCATTAATTCAAACTGTTTGTAAACACTGGTGGAGGAGAATCAAGTATTGGGAGAACTGAATTCATGTTCAGAAATTAAACTGTGCTCATCTAGAAATAATAGGAGTTGAACCAAATGACATTTTACTCTTCCCTAAGTGGTTGTGTCTGACCTCAGCCAGGGATGAGATAACTGTGATGTTTTGGGGATTTTAATCTTGGCTTTTGGAGTTTTAAAGTTTCCTACTTGAGGGAGTTGAGGGGCTGGCATTTTTTTCTCTTTCTGGCCTCCTGACTTCTGTTTGTGGCTGTATCCCATCCATGTCGTAAAGGCTTTGGGGCTCCCAACACGAAAGGAGACCTAGGATCACCTAGTGCTAGTCCAACCCTCTCATTTTTTAGGGGAGGAAGTCAAACTAAGGCCGTGGGACCTGCCCAAGGTCACACAGCTAGTCAGCACCTGAACTAGATCAACGTCCCTAATCTCATTCCAGCATTGACACTCTGGGAGAGGGTGGACTGCAGGGAAACCATGGACTCCAACATGAAGTTGGGCTTTGACCTGGTTTCAGAGCACTATTGACTTCCCTTACATTTATACCCGTAAGTGAAGCCTGAGGAAGGAAAGAGCTTTGTCTGGGTCCTTTGATCTTTGGTTTCAGTATTTTGACATAGTGTCCTATTGACCCAATACTATTTTACATGTTAGGAATGTGTAGGCCTTACCTTTGGCTCTATAAATTCATTTGTATATACATTTCCGGAAGGAAAAAAAAACTTCATTCAAAAGCAATTTGCGTTCCAGGACAAACAAAAGAATCTGCGCTCAAACTGGCCCTACAGGAAATATTAAAGGGGGTCCTCTAAGTAAAGTGACAGTTTGAAAATAACAGACCAGAAAGGAACAGAGACAAACACAGTAAAAGTCACCTTACAGGCAATACAATGGCACTAAATTTGTATCTTTCAATAGCTACCCTGAATGTAAATGGGCTAAATGCCCCAATCAAAAGACACAGCATATCAGGCTGGATTAAAAAAAGCAAGACCCATCGATATGCTGTCTGCAAGAGACTCATTTTAGACCCAAAGACACCTTCAGATTTAAAGTGAGGGGGTGAAAACAATTTACCATGCTAATGGACATCAAAAGAAAGCTGGGGTGGCAATCCTTTTATCAGACAAATTAGATTTTAAGTCAAAGACTATAATAGGTGAAGGACACTATACCATACTTAAAGGGTCTGTCCAACAAGAAGATCTAACAATTTTAAATATCTATGCCTCTAACATGGGAGCAATCATATAAATCAATAACAAAAACAAACACATCAACAATAATACAAAAATAGTAGGGGACTTTAACACCCTCCTCACTGAAATGGACAGATCATCTAAGCAAAAAAATCAACAAGGAAATAACGACTTTATTTATTTATTTATTTTTAAATACTATTTTTTGCTGCTGTTTAGGAAGCCTGGGAAGTCTTTTTTTTTTTTTTAAAGATTTTATTTATTTGACAGAGAGAAACACAGCCAGAGAGGGAACACAAGCAGGGGGAGCGAGAGAGGGAGAAGCAGGCTTCCCGCCGAGCAGGGAGCCCGATGTGGGACTCGATCCCAGGTCTCCGGGATCATGACCTGAGCCGAAGGCAGTCGCTTAACCAACTGAGCCACCCAGGCGCCCGAAATAACGACTTTAAATGACACCCTGGACTAGATGGACTTCACAGATATATTCAGAACATTCCATCCAAAAGCAACAGAGTACACATTCTTCTCTAGTGCACATGGAACATCCTGGGTCACAAATCAGGTCTCAACCGGTACCAAAAGACTGGGATCATTCCCTGCTTATTTTCACATCACAGTGCTTTAAAACTAGAACTCAACCACAAGAGGGAAGTTGGAAAGAACTCAAATGAGGCTAAAGAGCGCCCTACTAAAGAATGATGGGCCAACCAGGAAATTAAAGAAGAATTTTTAAAAATTCATAGAAACAAATGAAAATGAAAACATGACCGTTCACAATCTTGGGGGTGCAGCAAAGGTGGTCCTAGGAGGAAAGTATATAGCACTACAAGACTTTCTCAAGAAACAAGAAAGGTCTCAAATACACAACCTAACCCTACACTTAAAGGATCTGAGAAAGAAAGCCTAAACCTACAAGGAGAGGGGATGATAATAAAGATCAAAGCAGAAATCAATGACATAGAAACCAAAAGAACGATAGAACGGATCAAAGAAACTAGGAGCTGGTTCTTCGAAAGACTAAGATTGATAAACCCCTGGCCAGATTTAGCAAAAAGAAGAGAGAAAGGACCCAAATTAATAAAACCATGAACGAAAGAGGAGAGATCACAACCAACACCAAAGAAACACAATTATAAGAACATATTATGAGCAACTATACACCAGCAAATTTGACAATTTGGAAGAAATAGAAAACCTGAACAGACCCACAACCAGCAAGGAAATTAAAGCAGTGACCAAACTCTCCCAACAAACAACAGCACAGGGCCAGAAGAAGTCAAACTCTCATACCCAGGGAATTCTACCAAACATTTAAAGAAGAATTAATACCTATTCTCCTGAAACTGTTAGAAAAAATAGAAATGGAAGGAAAACTTCCAAACTCATTTTATCAGGTCAGCATTACCTTGATCCCCAAACCAGACAAAGACCCCATCAAAAAGGAGAATTATAAGGGTGCTGGGTGGCTCAGTTGTTAAGTATCTGCCTTTGGCTTGGGTATTGATCCCAGAGTCCCAGGATTGAGCCCCGCATTGAGCTCCCTGCTCGGTGGGAAGCCT
Source organism: Spilogale gracilis (assembly GCA_004023965.1). Taxonomy (NCBI): domain Eukaryota; kingdom Metazoa; phylum Chordata; class Mammalia; order Carnivora; family Mephitidae; genus Spilogale; species Spilogale gracilis. The sequence goes on from PITA01006817.1 coordinate 17,821, forward strand.
GCTTCTCCTTACTACCCCTACTTGTGTTTCCTCTTTAGTTGTGTTTCTGCCAAATAAATAAATAAAATATTAAAAAAAAAAAGAATTACAGACCAATATCCCTGATGAACACGAATACAAAAGTTTTTACCAAAATACTAGCCAATAGGATCCAACAGTACATTAAAAAGGATAATCCCCCACGACTAAGTGGGATTTATTCCTAGGCTGTAAGGATGGTTCAACATCTGCAGATCAATGTGATACAATACATTAAGAACAAGAACCATATGATCCTCTCAGTAGATCAAGAAAAAGAATTTGACAAAGTACAGCATCCTTTCTTGATCAAAAGTCTTCGCAGTGGGGGCGCCTGGGTGGCTCAGTTGGTTAAGCGACTACCTTCAGCTCAGGTCATGATCGCGGAGACCCGGGATGGAGCCCCACATTGGGCTCCCTGCTCGGCGGGAGGCCTGCTTCTCCCTCTCTCACTCCCCCTGCTTGTGTTCTCTCTCTCGCTGTGTTTCTATCAAATAAATAAATAAAATCTTTAAAAAAAAAAAAAGTCTTCGCAGTGTAGGGATAGAGGGTACATACCTCAATATCATAAAAGCCATCTAGGAAAAACCCACAGCAAATATCACTCTCAATGGGGGAATGCTGAGAGCTTTTCTCCTAAGGTCGGGAACGCAGCAGGGCTGCCCACTATCACCACTGTTATTTAACATAGTACTAGAAGTCCTAGACTCAGCAATCAGACAACAAAAAGAAATAAAAGGCATCCGAATTGGCAAAGAAGTCAAACTCTCACTCTTTGCAGTGATACTTTATGTGGAAAACCCAAAAGACTCCACTCCAAAACTGCTAGAACTCATACAGCAACTTAGCAAAGTAGCAGGATATAAAATCAATGCACAGAAATCAGTTGCATTTCTAGACTCCAACAACAAGAAGAAAGATAAATTAAGGAGCTGATCCCATTTACAATTGCACCCAGAACCATAAGATACCTAGGAATAAACCTAACCAAAGAGGCAAAGCTCCTGTACTCAAAAAACTATAGACTACGCATGAAAGAAACTGAGGAAGACACAAAGAAATGGAAAAATGTTCTATGCTCATGGACTGGAAGAACATATATTGTGAAAATGTCTACAAATTTAATGCAATCCCTATCAAAATACCATCAACTTTTTTCACAGAAATGGAACAAATAATCCTAAAATTTATACAGAACCAGAAAAGATCCTAAATAGCCAGAGGAATGTTGAAAGAGAAAACTAAAGCTGGAGGCATCACAATCCCAGACTTCAAGCTCTATTACAAAGCTATAATCATCAAGACAGTGTGGTACAGGCACAAAAACAGACACATAGATCAATAGACTAGAATAGAGAGCCCAGAAATGGGCCCTCAACTCTATGGTCAACTCATCTTTGATAAAGCAGGAAAGAATGTCCAGTGGAAAAAAGAAAGTCTCTTCAATAAATGGTGTTGGGAAAATTGGACAGCCACATGAAGAATAAAACTGAACCATTTCCTTACACCGCACACAGACATAGACTCAAAATGGATGAAAGACCTCAGTGTGAGACAGGAATCCATCAAAATCCTGGAGAACACGGGCAGCAACCTCTTCGACCTCAGCTGCAGCAATTTCTTCCCAGACACATCGCCAAAGGCAAGGGAAGCAAGGGCAAACATGAACTATTGGGACTTCATCAAGATCAAAAGCTTTTGCACAGCAAAGGAAACAGTCAACAAAACCAAAAGACAACAGACAGAATGGGAGAAGATATTTGCAAATGACATAGCAGATAAAGGGCTAGTATCCAAAATCTATAAAGAACTTATCAGACTCAACACCCAAAGAATAATCTAATCAAGAAATGGGCAGAAGACATGAACAGACATTTCTGCAAAGAAGACATCCAAATTGCCAAGAGACACATGAAAGAGTGCTCAACATCCCTCAGCATCAGGGAAATACCAACCAAAACCACAGTGAGATATCACCTCGCACCAGTCAGAATGGCTAAAATTAACAAGCCAGAAAAATGACAGGTGTTGGCGAGGATGGGGGAAAGGTGAACCCTCCTACACTGTTGGTGGCAATGCAAGCTGGTGCAGCCGCTTAGGAAAATAGTATGGAAATTCCTCAAAAAGTTCAAAATAGAGTTAGCCTAAGACCCAACAAATGCACTACTGGGTATTTACCCTAAGGATACAAATGTAGTGATCCAAAGGGGTACGTGCACTCGAATGTTTACAGCAACAATGTCCTTAATAGCCAAACTATGGAAAGAACCTTGATGTCCATCAACAGATGACTGGGTAAAGATGATGTAGTATGTATGTATGTATGTATAGGTATACACACACATACACACAATGGATTATTGTGCAACCATTGAAAAAATTGAAATCTTGCCATTTGCAACAAAGTGGATGGAACTACAGGGTATTATGCTGGGTATAATACTACAGGGTATTAAACAAGTTAATCTGAGACAATTATTGTATGACCTCACTGATATGAGGAATTTGTGAAACAAGACAGAGGAGCATGGAGAAGGGAGGGAAAAATGAAACAAGACAAAACCATAGAGAGAAACAAATCATAAAAGACTCTAAATCCCAGGAAACAAACTGAGGGTTGCTGGAGGGGAGGGTATTAGGTAGGATGGGTTGGTTGGGTGATGGACGTGGGAGAGGGTATGTGCTATGGTGATCACTGTGAATTGTGTAAGACTGCTGAATCACAGACCTGTACCCCTGAAACAAACAATACATCATATGTTAATTAAAAAAAAAAAGCAATTTGGGTTAAGCATTAACCATGTAACCAGTCCTCACCCATCATGGGGCACTGCCTGGGTCATAGGACACTTCACTCCTACATTTGGCTTTGCTCCCATGATTTAGGTCTTCTTTCACTTGGGCTTGTGAGCAATCTTCTAAACCACAGGAGACTTGCTTTGTGTTGCCTTTTAAAGAAAATGGAAGTCTTTTAGATGCCATCGACAGCTGTGGAGACTGTAGAGACCATGGTTCCAGGAGGTGGCTGTGCCCTCATTTCCACCACAGTGGCTGGCTCCCTAGGGAGTCCTCTGTGGCCACTGGGCCGCAGAGGGTTCTTACAGGGTTTCACGACTCCCAAGTAGTTTTTACATTGGATTTCCAAATTCATGCTGTTTCCCCAACAGCCTGGGGCTGCTGACTCCCTGAGCTCTGACTCAGGCTAGCAGTCAGATTTTCTATCCCCCCCTCACAGAAAGGGAAGTGCTGTTTGCATACAGGGCCCCCACCACCTGCTACCCTTTGTCCCCATCATGGGCCTAGGGGCTGTGCTCACAGCTTGCCAAACATGGCAACGGTCTCTATGTTTTTGGTGCTTGAATAGATCCCTTTCCTACTGAGCTTAGGTATGTGTTTTCAATTGTATTTTAAAAATAACTTGTCCTTGGGGCGCCTGGGTGGCTCAGTTGGTTGGGTGACTGCCTTCGGCTCAGGTCATGATCCCAGAGACCCGGGATCGAGTCCCACTTCGGGCTTCCTGCTCGGCGGGAGGCCTGCTTCTCCTTCTCTCACTCCCCCTGCTTGTGTTCCCTCTCTGGTTGTATTTCTCTCTGTCAAATAAATAAAATCTTAAAAAAAATAAAAAACTTGTCCATTTTTGGAAAGAAGATTTTTCCATGTTTCCATAGTCTAAATAATCTCTATAGTCCTTAAAATCTAGGGTTCCCACATTGCTTGGATTTTCAGAATGAGATAGTTTATTACCAAGTTAGGATTGTTTTCTAGGCTACTCTCCATCTCAAGCGGATCAAATAACCAAGGTTCCCTTTTCTCATAAATTTATTTAAATGTTTCCTGATGCCTGGGAAAGAAAGGCTTATTGAAAGAACATCTGAAATCTTTTATCTTTTTTGGTAGAATAAACAGAGCTCCTTTTAGCTGATGGGAACAACTCTGATTCCAGAATGTCCTGGTGTCTTCCAAAGCAGATGTCAAGATCCCAGATTCCTGCGATGCTTACTGATGGGCAAGAGGCAGCAAAACCTTTGACCTGGGGATGCCGCCAACCTGCCCAAACTGGGAAGCATCACAGTCGCCTCTTCTCTGCTTCCCCTCGACTCACTGGTTCAAAGGAGCTCAGTTTTACAGGCTCCTTAGCAGCCTTCCAAATACTACGTGAAGAATGGGTGGGTCGAGGGACTGTTCCCCCGCCCTGGGGGCAGCTGCCCCGTCAGTCACCCCAAAGTACCAGGAGAATGGGACCATTTTCAGTGAGTGCCTATATGGGGCAAGAACTGAAAAAACACTGCACTGAGTAAACCTCTGAAGAGTTCCAGTCTCTTCTCCAAGTGACGGAAAAAAAAATCAAAGCTTCCTCCAAGTGCACATCCCATTATCTTTACAAAGCTTTATTGAAACCTGTATGTCAAGGTGACAGTAATTCAGTGTTTGGAAAACAGTAACAAAAAAAAGGGTATCCCAGACTCAGTTTTACAAAATAAATACTGGAAACCAGGGAGCTCGTTCCTCCATTGCCCAGCACGAACACAGGGTGTAACGACAGCTTCTGTGGACTTCCGCACAGGAACCTGTGCTAATGGGCACATCTGCAGCATCCGCCCGGAGACCATGCCGAGTGTAAAGAGGTTTTCTCTGGTCCAAAGGATGTCTTCCCGACACCAATTTAGAAGGCCGATGACAAGTTCTAAATTCCTTCCAGATGAGCAACAGCAACTGCTGTCGCCTTCCCTGCTGAGTAGGGACAGAGGTCCTGAGCAAGGTGGCACAAGCTAGGGTAGGGTGCTTCTCCGAAGTTTTCGTGGTAACACTGACCCCTCATTACGAGTGTAATAAAAACCTGGATAACCCTCCAGCTAACAGTGGTCAGTCTTTGGGATCATCCAGCTTAATGGAGAAACACAGCAGTGGTTTTCAAAGTCTGTTCTAAAAACAGATTATTGCTGAATACAGTTCACATGATCTATATTCTAGTTGGGGTGATTTTAAAATTGCCCTAAGGCCACAGAGTCAGCCGCCTCTGGTTTAAAACGAAAGTACTTAGTGCACATGAGCATGAGAAACAGCTGTTTAAGTCTTCATCTGGAAATCAGACAGGTTCTAATTTCTATAGAAATTATACCTCCCTGGAGCAGAGAACAGGAGACAGTCTATTGCTTTCATTTCAGAGGACCAGTACTTGCTGTTAGCTCCATAGTCAGGCCTCGCCAGGGACAAGGGGATGGCCTCAAAAACACAGATGAGACATTTTGTGTGGCCTCAGTCCCTGCTTCCTGGATTTTACCAGCAAAGTGGCTGGGCTTCATTGTTGGCTTAAGAAGCATTTCCACGACCAGCTTAGAGGATGTCTGTTCGGAGCTGCACCTGTCCTCATGCACGGTGGTGTGGGGGCCACAGAACTTCTGTGTACCCTCTGTTCTCAGCTCCAGTGAACCCCAAGGTTCACAGCCAGTGGGAGCCAAGAGACTGTTACAGACAGAGGCGCTCTGGGAGCTGCCACGCCTGGAACAAACCTTCAACCCCTGGAACAAACCTTCAAGCAGGACTACGGCAGGTATGAAAATGTCTTATAAAGAGTGTGAAATGAAAAATTTACAGTCCGTTCCCTCTGGTGGAAAGCATGCACACGTGGAGCCTGGGGGTGCACACCGTTCCCTGGGGTCCACCACTGGCTCCCAGCTCTTCATATGGGCTTGTATAACAAGGTGGTGACATACTTTTTCTTGTAACGGTGGGTCGCGCTGAGCACCATCACTCCATCCTGAGGAAGAGGGTGGAAATGATCAAAGGCAGGACTAAGTCAAGAGCTCAAGTGTGTGTGCGTGTGTGTGTGTGAATCATCAAAGGGGCTTAATAAAGAGAGTCCTGTTCTGTCTTCAGAACCGGAGGCTGTGGGTCTGCATAAGGGCCCAGAAGCTGCCCTTTTGATAAAAACTCCAGGTAATTCTGTTGCAAGGGGCCTCAGAGTACACTGAGAGACACAGCTCTATCAGCAACAAACATGTCATTACCTTGATAGAGAGCGCATAAAGGTGGTTCAACATGACGTGGTTGGGCTCAGGGAGCAAAGCTGGATCACACTGTCAGGGGAACAAAAGCAGATGGTGAGCATTTAGGATCTGGAAATGAAGGTTTCTCCCTTTATTTCACAGAAGTGGGTATCAAAAGGAAATAAACAGGCTCTCGTGCCCCTTTCTGCTTAAGCTGGGCAGTGAAAGGCTCATCTAAGAGGACAGGGGAGGTGAGAGGGGGTCATGCCTCATGCTGCAACTAAGTAAGGGGAGCTCCCTGCATGCCTACTGGATGCAATGGTATGTGTCTTGGTCAGGCTTTACCCTGGCCTCTAAAGTGTGGGTCATGGCTCTGTACTCTTATAGAAAGGGAAACAGGAAGAAAGCTATCCACCGAGTGCACTTTCAGAGAAAGCGGCAAGATAAATCTAAACTAAACATTTCCAAGCAGTGGATGGCAAACTCATGTCTATACTCAGGGAGCACGAAGAATGAAATGGAAAACGGCAGTGTGGCACCTGGTGCCTGAAGAACAGTGAGCCTCCAGGGAATGAGCCATGGCCACCATGGGGGGATGCCCACACACGCCTGCATTCAGCTCTTCAGCTCAGCACATGTGTACTCGCTTGTATGTGGCATCCAGAGCAGCGGCACGGTTATTTATCACCTCATAAACATGTGAATTTTAAGAGGTGGCTTGGACAAAGCACAAGAACACCCAGATTCCTGGGAATTAGGGCCATGCTGTGCATACCTATTTAAATGGAATGGAAAATCAACAAGGTAATAATGGGGTGCTCTTCTGCATCCAGGAGGATATACACTTCTTTTTTTTTTTTTTTTTAAAGATTTTATTTATTTGACAGAGAGAAACACAGCCAGAGAGGGAACACAAGCAGGGGGAGTGAGAGAGGGAGAAGCAGGATTCCCGCTGAGCAGGGAGCCCAATGTGGGACTCGATCTCAGGTCTCCGGGATCATGACCTGAGCCGAAGGCAGTCACTTAACCAACTGAGCCACCCAGGCACCCCATTCTTTTTATGAGTAATAGCAGAGAAAATGATTCACCAATCATTTTCCCAGATTCCCCAAATTTGGATCCAGGAGCACTGATGTTTCTGAAAGCAATTTGGTGGTTTCAATTAGATTCTAAAACATGGGGACCAGAGGAAGAATCCCATTTGGTAGCTTACTGAGAAGGGGTGGCTATATATTTCAACATGATTTACAAGGAGTAGGGCCGAGACAAGAGTGAAACACGGGAAGACGAATTCAGAAAGACTGTGTGTGATGGGAAAGTACGGGGAACACCTTGCTCATAGCCCGATCCCACAGCGGGGGGGGCGGGGGGCCGGCAGACAGCCACGTACTCACAGAAATCCCTGTGTCCTTGTTCAGGATGACCTGCAGCAGATGTGGAGGGAGAATGGGCGGGGCTTTAAACCGTTCTTCTGGCTTTGAGACATAGGGCTCCTGATGGTAGGGTCCTGGTGGGGAGCTGGACAGCTCTGTTGGGAGATGGTGACAGGACATTTACAGTAAGAACTATGAGTTTTGGGAGCAGTCTTACTGAATTTGTGGCATCACCTAGTTTTCCTTGCCCCCGCAATAAAGAGTTATATTCCCTTGAAGAATATACATGCCCCAAGGGTGAAGAGTAGAGGCAATGAGAAAACCCTTCTGGAATCTGGGTGACTGGCATAAAATTCAGTAGCAGGCTCGGGTGCCCTGGCAGCAGATGGCGGTGGTGGCGAGGCTGGTGATCCTCGGTCTGACTAACGAGGAAGCTGCCCACAGTAATCTAACCTGACATGCCCCTGCAGAAAAAAGCTTCTTGCCTTGGGTTGGGCTGGCAAATACCGTGAAGCAGCTCAGGGCTTCAAGTGAGGCTTAAGGAGCCAAGCCCAACGTCTGAGCACCACCAGCCAAAATAAAAAAAATAAAGCAGCCTGTGTAAACAGACACAGTGGCAAAAACAGGTTATACAAGGCACCGCCACATTTCAAAATAAAACCAAAATAAAAAATTGAAAACCTGATCCCTACAGGTTCTTTTGACTCCACCACCCTCAGGTTCCTTTCAAACTCTTGCTTGAGTGTCTCGATTACACAGATGTATTAAGAAGCTTCTAGAAGGGCAGCGTTTCATAAGGTTAGTGACAGCTCACTTAGCAATGTTAGGCCAGCTGGAAGGGACTGAGCGGTTGTTCAAAGGACATCTGGGACAGGTTCTGGTCGCCTGACCCTTGGGGCCATCCAGAATAAACCTGATGCACTCAGGCTCTGCCAGTTGCCTTGATGTCATTTTCTAGGGTACAGGCTCCCCTCACATGACCCAACCAGAGGACAGCAGGAAACAGAAAAGCATTAAGTGCAGAAAACTGAGCCATTAGGAGTAAAGATGTATTTTAAGAAAATAAGTATCTAAATATGAAATCTACACAGGGCCTGATGTTGGTTTCCTGGCAGTGAGGAGTCGATTTTCTTCCCCAGGTGGTGTATGCTGCAGAAACTTGACCAAAAGCTTTGGTATGTGGCTTAATGTTACATTTATTGTAAGCAGGGGACATTTGGGCATTTTCTCCATCCCTCAATTCCCACCTACTGAAAAAAGAAATGACCTCTTGAAAAGATCAGTTAGCTAGCTAGCTAGCCAGAGAGAATGCTATTTTTGGATTTCCAATTCCTGCTCAACAAGCTGGCTTTTCAGCCACAGCAAGCCCACCATGGACAATGTACTACTGTGGTTTCTTAACTGATAAGAGTAAGAGATCCTGGTGGCAAAAGCTCCAGGCCTAGCCAGGTAACAACGAAGAATCATCCTGTAAACCGAACTAAACCCATCTTGTTAGATTATCAGGTACCATCCTGGGCAATCTTTTTGCTGCCTCCCACGGGGCTCCAGGAATTATTTAAGCCCCTGCAAAAAAGGACAGTGAAGCTGGCATGGACACTTTCAATTACAACACATCACTGCCCCCTGAATTCTATGTATTATGTTTCTTCCTGTGGATCTGGATGGAAAGAAATTTACTGAAAGCTGACTCTTGGGAGATGGTAGAGTTGTGCTCGGCTGGTAATGAGCAGGTTGCACAATTAGCCTGTTTCCTGTGATAAGCCTCCATCTTCCCCAAAGGGATCCTGAGGCGCTAATACACCACATGAGGTCACAGAGGTGCCCATCTATCGCCTGTCAGGCTGAAGCTCTTTAGGCAGGCTCCCCAAATGGGTCGGGAGTGGGCAGGGCACTGGCAGGCTTCCCCTGAGCTGGCTCATCACCAACCCAACACAACTCTCCAGGGCCTCTTGGGCCCTGCCCCTGGCACGAGAGCAAGCTCTGGCTCTGTTTCTACGGTCTGCTCTCTGTGGCTAAGCAGACCTACTGAACACTTGAGATGACCAAAAAAATGACTTACAGCTCCCATGGGGCTAGATTTCAACAACCTGACCCAACAGAGTTAGGAATTACTTTTATGGCTCTTTAGGGGGCTATAAACATCCACCTGACTGGGCAGCAGCTTGAACTCAAGAGTGAGTGGCAAAAGAAACAAGAGTGTTTCTAGACTGCATAGCACCCACCTACACATACGTGGTATAAAATAACTGTGTTCATACCAGACACATCGGAGCACTTTTGGGAATCCACCATTAATGCATCAAATACTTCAAAGTCAGTTTTCTTCACTTGAATGATGTTGTTAACTGTGCCAAGCTGGCTGGTTACTATTGGCTGGGAAGAGACAGACAGGCAGAAATCATAATGTGGCAGGTCTCTGGAGTTATTCTTTAGAGGATTTAGACTTCTTGTCTGGAAGGTCTCATCTCCGGGCTAGCCAATCCGCTCATCTCCGTCAAGTTTGCCCAGAAGTCTGACAATCAGCACTGCTATCTAGCTCAGCCACACATGGGGACTTTTACTGGTGGGACAAAGGGATCTGGCACAGTTGATAAGGGAAAGCAGTTTGTTTGGATTGTGTAGGCAGTCCGAGGACCAAGAGCAGGAAGAAGAGTACCTCAGAAGGGTCGTGTGTCCACTGACCATCCACAAAGAACTTGTACTGATGCTCTCCTTCAGGCAGGTCCAGGATGGCTACAAAGTTATTGTGACTGCAAGGAAAAGGGAGGCAGAGGATTTCAGCTGGGTGAGCTTCCCTCCTAAGCTTACTGACAAAATCAGCCATTGAACAAAACCCAACCTTTCCATCTGAAACCAAGAGTTCAGGTGTAGAAGAAGAGACATTTTTAACCACTTTAGACAATTCAGTAGAATGATCCCCATCTAGAAAAGCTGTAAGCAAGCAGCACTGCAAGAAGTTTCCTGGAGGACTCGCTTTGCTCAAATACAGGAATAATCCACCTTCAAAAGATCAACCATCAGGCACATGTCCTTTCACCCTGCATGCCCAACACCACTCTTGCTGAGGAGGATAGCAGCTCCAGGTAAACTGTGTGCTGCAGAGTTTTAGTCTTTGTCAATCTGCCTTGGGCAGGAGATAGGACCGATTCCATAGGATCCAAATAGGTCTCTAAAGAAACCTGCTTCCCTACTAAGGCAAGGTTCCAGGAAAGCTCTCTGTTTTGTTTCCCAGGCTTAAAAGGACTTGTAGCTATGCTGAGTGTCTCCCTTCTATGCTGACATCAGCCCTGGGAAAGCATGTGGTCTAGGACAGCAATCGGGCCTGACCCAGCAGGGCACAGTCTCTCTCTGTTTCATCAAGAACACTCACTAGTGGAGATGCTTTTTCAGTGACAGCCTGAGACAGAAGTCCATGCTAGGATTCCTGATCACGTGTTTTCCTATGGTCTTGCTAATGATGCCTACAGAAGAGGTACCTTCCAAACAAAAGTAACACACAGAGAGGCAAAGTCAGGAGGAACCTCAGAGATTATCTGTCCAATATTCCCTTCTTACGGGAAGAAACACTGGGACTCAAGTGTCACCAAGAGGTCAGCTCAGCCAATGTGGACTCAGATCCTGGTCTTGAAGATTTCCAGCCCAGTGCTCTCTCTCCACTGCACTGGGAATAGATTTCTTTCTGCAGGAGAAGCCCTGCCTAAGCAAACACGCAGATGCATACCTGAAGTCAAAGATGTCCAGGAAATACTCATTACTGAGAAATATTTTCTTCTAAGTGTGCTCTAAACCTAGAGACTACCTGGGCATGAGATGGGAACCCTGTGAATTATTAAGGAGAATTATTTCCATTCAGCATCCAATTTATAAAAACATCCTTTTCTACTCCCCACTTACAATCCACAGCATCCCTGGATTAAGACAAAATATGTGAATACTGTCCAGGCAGTTACCTTCTTGTGAGAGGAAGTTTACTCCAGTTGTTGAAGGACCCAGATAAGTAAACTTCCTTTCCGCCACCTGTCCATCGAAATACTGTTGGCCGAGCCTGAGCAGGGGCTTTATCATTCACTTCCAGATCATGCTGCCAAGCCAAGAATTCTTCCTTTTCTGGAGCCTAGAAACGGAATAGTTTACTCAGGGACAGGAAGCCATTAGCGAGTTCCCTCCTATGGGTAGTTACCCTAATGTAGACAAATCATTCTAAAGAGGCAGAAATTACTACTTAGGTTCATATTCAAGTTCATATTAATTCATATTAATTTAATGACTGGGCCTTGGTTTCTCCATTTGCAAAATAGAGATAACAAAAGGAACTATTTCTTAGCATTGTTGTGAAAGCTTGAGTGGGCCCATGTAAATTGCTCGGCATTGTGTCTGACACATAGTCCTTAATAATTATTAGCTATTAATATTGTTGCCGTTAAAGAGATCTACACCAAAATTTTAGCAGAAACCACAGAATCTATTGGAAGAAGATGCAACGAATTTAAGACCAGACAGATAAATGTCATTTTCTTCCCTTAATTAAAAAGATTTGACGTACACAAAAATCTGTTAAAGATAATTCCAGAGCTGTCAACTAGAAAACTCACAAATCCAGATTTTAAGGGAAAAAAATATTCCAAGTGCTGTCCAGGCACAAAGAAAAAGATAAGACACAGACTGACCCCCTGTATGGCAAACAATAGCTTCTAAGCAGGGGAAGTGATCTCTTAATTCCAAATTAAGAGAGAAATAAACACATCCAATTCTGGGGGAAATATATGTGCTTTGGGATCTTTTACGTATTTCCTAGTCAGAAGCCAAAAATATTAAAAGAGCGGGAGTTCCAAGCTGGGATAGACCCTTAAAGGCATCTATGAGTAAGCTTCTAAGACCATTTCAAATACTAACCACAGTGTTTTGTTTTGTTTAAAGATTTTATTTGTTTATTTGACAGAAAGAGAGCACAAGCAGGAAGGAAGGACGGGGAGGGAGGGAGAGAGAGAGAAGCAGACTCCCCACTGAGCAGGGAGCCCGACATGAGATCTGATTCCAGGACCCCGGGATCATGACCTGAGCCAAAGGCAGACGCTTAGCCAACTGCGCCACCCAGGCATCCTGACCAGAGCTTATCTTAAATGATGCCTGCTTTCTGTAAGACTGAACAAGATCTATAGATTAAAGAATAACAGACTGGAATCACTTGCCATTGAGAAGGTGATAACTAACCCTGGTCAAAATGGTGAACTAGTGTAGTTAAATAATCTGTGACTTTTTGGGGGAGTATAGGGCATTCAATCCAGTATCTCTGCTACATCATTTCAGTAACTTCTGAGGAAGTGATAATGCACACTATTTAAAATCATTGTCCATAGATCCTCTGCATGCTAAACGTTTCTTGTAGAAACTGTGGAATAGGAACAGAATGGACACTTCCAGAAGAAAGCAGTTTGGTTCTTATGGTCTTATGGTCTTAAATAGCTGTCCTTGGGACACAATTATTTCTGGGCGAAAGGATACCAAGTCACCAGAGAAAGAGGATTCCAAAGTTCACTTTGCACACAGTTCCTCAGGAATGCAACAAATTCAGAAAGCAAGTGCAAATCACAGGACATAAGGAATAAAAGACTCTCTAGTTAGACCTCAAACCAAGATCCAAGTGAGGATTTAAGATCATAATGAGATCACCAAGCCCAATACCTGAGAAAAAATATGAGTATAGTTGGACTGAGATGCCAGGCAATTAGCCCAATGGGCGATGATGAGTAATATGCAATTGGATTCACACAAGAGAATATGCTGGGCTGGGAGACACCTTGATTTTTCCTAAACCTACTCTGCTGTACTGTCCTTAAGGGATCAGTTCTTCCTTTCTCAGGGTCTACCACATACTTATCAGCTTCCAGAACCACTAAGTGTCCGTGGTTTAGGACACCAGGTGTGGGCCCTGCAGCTGGAAACACAAAACCCCATCAGGTTGCTAGCAGGCATAGAGCTGAAATGAGTCAGGACTCATCTTCAAAGTTTTGATGAATTAAAGCAGACTAGGGTTGGATGTCTAAATTTGGCCTGCAAAAATGTTTGCTTTGGTCTCTTTTAAATCTTAAGCCATATTTACACAACAGGAGAGGAAAGGTGAGTAGCACCTGGCTGCTCCCCTTTCAGATTGACACCCCTCACCCACTGACCTCTAAAAGTGGATTTACTTTTCTACCTCTGCTCTAAAGTAGCCTGGTGAACCTAAAGTTTCGGAATGAAACACCTCTGGAAACAGCAGTCAGCTGTGTAACTTTACTTTCTGCTTACACACGTGCTCTGGGTTATCTCCCAAATCGATAACATACTGCAAAGCCAGATACTACAAAAAGTGTCAGTCTTCCTAAAGGTGAGGAAAAATTTCTCAAAGCAGTGAAACTAATTATACCTAAGAGGAGAACAGAGACTGGGGCTCACCTGCAGCTAGCTCAACGATCTTAATTAATTAAGAATCTGAAACGCTGTCCCAGAGCTGCTTTCGCCTTAATGATGTTAATCGAAGTCAGTTCCTTCTTCCCTCGGGGTGACTTTCTCATCGGTAATTAGACACAGGTTCCTGGATTGCTAAGAGGGCTCTTACAGGACCATCTGGCTTTTAAGTGCACAGAGTTAAGTATCACCCCCTCCCCACTTAGGTTGAGTTTTAGAGAAGATGTGGCGGGGAATCTAGGAGAGGGCTCCTCCCTTCTACCTTAGTCAAGGCCGGGCGAGTTCTCCCACCTCCTCACCTTGATTTCCTCGGAGTGGAAGAGGTCGGCGTCCTCGGGGCTGTCCATCAAGATCTTGGGCCTGTCCCCGTCCTTGGAGCCCCCCGAGCTGTCCCTCCGCGGCGTCTTGTGGCCGCCCTGCCGCTCCAGCGCGGCCCGCTCGCTGCTCGTGTTGCCCATGGCGGGGGTCTGCGGGGACACCAGCGAGCCGGACGGGGTTTCAACTCCAGGGAAAGGGCAGGGGACTCCGGCAACCAGCTAGTCACACGGATCCTGGGAAGGAGTCGGAGCCCCCAGGACCACACCCCTCGGTTGAGGGTTCCGGGCCGGTAGCCGGCCTGAGGCGAGTGAGAAGTACCCGCGAAGTTACCCAACGGCACTTAACCGCGAAACCCCAAAAAGACCAGACACTTTGCCAACAACTCCCCCCACCTCTAAGCAACTTCCGCTTCCGGCGGCGCGTTGGCGAGTCAGTCGCGATCCAAGGTCCGGGCGGTGGCGCCCGATTAAGCGTACTTGGCTAATTCGACCTCAGTTCCGCTTCCGGTCCAGATTGGCTCGGTCGCCGCACCCTGAGGAAGCGTCCTCCGGCTTCGGAGCGCGCAGTCGCAGTCGGCTGCGATGACGGGGACCCTGGATGAGGCTGCTGAACGACGGCAGGGGGCGTGCCAGGGCGCGGGCCGTGTGGGTCCCTCTCCCCAGGCTGTAGTGAGTGATACCATTAATTATTTTGGCTCTCTTTGCACACTTCCACTTGATTCTGTCCTCAACAGCCAAAGAGCTCGTTTAAAGTGCTAGGTGGCTCAGTCATTAAGCGGCTGCCTTCGGCTCAGGTCATGATCCCGGAGCCCAGGTTCAAGCCCCACATCAGACTCCCTGCTTCAACTCTCTCTGCTTGTGTCCCCTTTCTAGCTGCGTTTAACTCTGTCAAATAAATAAAATCTTTTTTAAAAAAGTTCTAATCTGGGGCGCCTGGGTGGCTCAGTTGGTTAAGCGACTGCCTTCGGCTCAGGTCATGATCCCGAAGACCCGGGATCGAGCCCCGCCTCAGGCTCCCTGCTCGGCAGGAAGCCTGCTTCTCCCTCTCTCACTCCCCCTGCTTGTGTTCCCTCTCTGGCTGTGTTTCTCTCTGTCAAATAAATAAAATCTTTGTTTAAAAAATGTGCTAATCTAATGAAGAGACGTATCCTATTAAAGCCTGTTAATGCTCTTGCTCCCACGCTTTTGAGTGCCTTAGAAGCACTGCCTGCATAAAATGCAGATTCCCTGGCCCTAAGCTCCGGAAATTATCATTCCGAAGCTCTGTGGAGTGGGTTCTGCGTTTTAATAAGCACTCAGGTGATTCTCATGCAAGTAATCTTGCAGGTGTTTGAGAAAATGACATACCATAAGAGTACTGGAAATTTCTCACAACTAGTAGGCTTGGGGGTTATAAAATGCTGGAGTTATTAGGGTATTTTTTTAAAAATTGAGTGCACGGTCTTTGGATAATTTTTAAGACATTTTATAATCACTTTGGACACATCGTTCTGTATAAAATTAACTTAGAAGCGTTTGTCACTTATTCTGGCCAGTGCTTTAGCAAGAACTGTGTACACATTGTGGTCCTAAAATATTCTAATCTTGCTGTCAGTTACTGTTGTGGGTTTTTTCCGGTGTTCGGGGGGGCTTTTCTGTTCTCGTTTTTTTGGTGTGTGTTTTGTTTCACATGTATCTCAAAATGCTTTGCATTTGCTGGCCAGCTCATGCATTTTGTCCACTGAGTGAACATTTATTTGATACCTACAAAGTGCCAGGCATTTGCCAAGTAAGTGGAAGACAGGTGACTGACAAATGTCTCAGGGAGGGGATTTGGTAGTATCTATCAGAATAAAAAATGCACCTTCATCTTAGTGCACAATTTTATTTCCAGGGAGCTTCTGCAGAAATATACACATGCCAATTATATGGATGTATGTTCATTTGCAGTAGGGTCTCTAATGCCATATTTCAGTAACTCTAAGATGCACTTTCTAAAAGATGAATATTTTATTTCACATTTTAATCTCTCTGAAACTAGGTGCTTCTTTTTTTTTAAATAATATTTTATTTTCTTAGTATTCCAAGATTCATTGTTTATGCTCCACACTCAGTGCTCCATGCAATTTGTGCCCTCAATATCCACCACCAGGCTCACCCAACCCCCTCCTCCCAAAACCCTCAGTTTGTTTCTCAGAGTCCAGTCTCTCATACTTCATCTCCCTCTCTGATTTACCCCATTTCACATTTCCTTTCCTTCTCCCTCTGTCCTCCATGTTACTCCTTATGCTCCACAAGTAAGTGAAACCATATGATACTTGACTTTCTCTGCTAGGCTTATTTCACTCAGCATAATCTCCTCCAATCCCGTCCATGTGGCTACAAAAGTTGGGTATTCACCCTTTCTGATGGAGGTGTAATATTCCATTTTATATATGTATATATGGACCATATCTTCTTTATCATATTTCTTCATCTGTTGAAGGGCACCTTGGCTCTTTCCACAGTTTAGTGATTGCGGCCATCGCTGCTGTGAACATTGGGGTACATATGACCCTTCTTTTCACTACATCTGTATCTTTGGGGTAAGTACCCAATAGTGCAATTGCAGGGTCATAGTGTAGCTCTATTTTTAATTTTTTTAATGGAATCTCCACACTGTTTTCCATAGTGGCTGCACCAACTTGCATTCCCACCAACAGTGTAAGAGGGTTCCCCTTTCTCCATAGCCTCTCCAACACTTGTTTCCTGACCTGTTAATTTTGGCCATTCTAACTGGTGTAAGGTGGCATCTCAATGTGGTTTTGATTTGAATTTCTCTGATGGCTAATGATGACAAACATTTTTCATGTGTCTGTTAGCCATCTGTATGTCTTCCTTGGAGAAGTGTCTGTTCATGTCTCCTGCCCATTTTTTTTTTATGTGATCATCTTTTTTTTTTGGTTGTTGAGTTTGTGGAGTTCTTTATAGATCTTGGATATCAGCCCTTTGTAGTGTCATTTGTGAATATTTTCTCCCATTAGAGTGGGTTGCCTCTTTGTTTTGTTGACTGTTTCCTTTGCTATGCAGCTTTTTATTTTGATGAAGTCCCAAAAGTTCATTTTGCTTTTGTTTCCTTTGCCTTTGGACACATGTCTTGAAAGAAATTGCCGTGGCCAATGTCAAAGCGGTTACTGCCTATGTTCTCCTCTAGGATTTTGATAGATTCCTGCCTCATGCTGAGGTCTTTCATCCATTTCGAGTTTATCTTTGTGTATGGTGTAAGAGAACGGTCAAGTTTCATTCTTCTATATGTAGCTGTCCAATTTCCCAACACCATTTATTGAAGTGACTCTCTTTTTTTCCATTGGATATTTTTTTCCTGCTTTGCTGAAGATTATTTGACCATAGAGTTGAGGGTCCATATCTAGACTCTCTACTCTGTCTGAAACTAGGTGCTTCTTATAATCAATGAAATCTTAGATTTGATGAAATAAGGCATGAAGAACCACAAATTTTTAAAAAGCATGTCAACAGAATGACAAAATGAATTAAATACATTCATTTTATAGAATACTGAGCAATTTAAAAAAGAAGGAAATAGAATTCTGTGGGTAACTATGGAGAAGTGTCTCTGACATTCCAAATCCCAAAGCAAGTGGCAGAATAATAGAGGTTAAGAGCATAAGCCCTAAAGTCAGCCTGTCTGGGTTTAAATTCTGGCTTTAGCACATTTGTAACTGTCACCTTGGCTTCCTTTTTTGTGAAATAGGAAATAAAATAACACTGACCTTATGGGCTTGTTTTGTGAATTAATTGAAAACATGCACGGAAAGTGCTTAGCATAGCACCTGATCAGTAAACATTCAACAAACATTAGCACATTTATTGGCATCATTATTCTTGTGAATGGAAAGTTCTGGAAATATATACAATACACTGTTAAAAGTGGTCCCATTTGGGGAGAGGAGTGGGATTGGAAAGAGGGGCAGATCAAAAGGGGACTTCCTCTTTTTTGTTTATTGTTTGAATTTTTTTCTACTGTGAGGATGTACTACTTTTATAATTTGAAAACAATTTTTTTAAAAAAGACAAAGATAAATTAGATAAGATTTGAGCCCCAAAGGAATCCACAGAGTAAAGGTGGAAACAGATTTCCAGAAAAGCAAGAATTCAGGTAGGCAAGGGGTTCTACTGGTGCCCAGAAGGGACTTAAGGCAGGCCAGTGAATAACCCAGAATACATTCTTTGAGTTGTTTTTCTTGCTCACATTAGGCAGTGAGGAAGCCGTGGACACGAGGATGTTGAACTTTGGGTTCTCTTCCGAGAACTTGAAAGGTAAACATAAGCTGTGGATCTTTTATCTGAGCTATGCAGATGCTTTCATGTGTGAAGAAAATTTTAATACTTCTGCTCTGGGTCAGATAAGATAACCCAGAAAAAACATGGGTGCCGGAAATCCCCACCTTCCCATTCTCTCTTTCCATGCATACTCAGAACAAAGACCACATGAGGACAAACTAGCCATCTGTAAGCCAGGAGGAGAGCTCAAACCCTGCCAGAACCTTGATCTTGGACTTCCTAGTCTCCAAAATTATGGAAAAGTAAATTTCTGCTGTTTAAATCATACAGTCTGTGGTACTTTTTATAGCTAAGACAGACTGCAGTGTGTGTAAGCCATTGGGATAGAGCTGTAAGCTTGCTTTTTAGTTGGCCTTCCTGGATTTCTACCAGGCCTTCTGAAAATCACCTACCTGATGTAAATCTGACAGTGTTGGCAGACTTGTCCATCTTTTTTGGTAGAAATCCCTGTGTTCTCTCCCTACTGAGAAGCAAATGTCATTGTGACAGAGAGAATGAGTTCATTCCATGGTATTTGGTCCACAAATATTTGTGGAGGCAATTTATTCTAGGCTGAGTGCTGGGGATAAAGGAAGAACAGGACAGACAATGTTAATCCTTTTTGCAAAGCTGAAGGGCCCTCTGTGGCACGTAGATACACAAACAAATACATAAACATAAGTAAGCTGGATAATTTCAGAGTGATTACTATTATGAAA
Source organism: Spilogale gracilis (assembly GCA_004023965.1). Taxonomy (NCBI): domain Eukaryota; kingdom Metazoa; phylum Chordata; class Mammalia; order Carnivora; family Mephitidae; genus Spilogale; species Spilogale gracilis. The sequence goes on from PITA01006817.1 coordinate 36,984, forward strand.
AAAACAAATGAACTTATGTGAAAGAGTGACTGGGGTACTACTTTAGATGAGGTGGTCATGGAGGACCTCCCTGAGGAGGTGACAGTTCAGTTGAGACTGTAATGACAAGAAAGAATCAGATGGGAGAAGAGTTCGGAGGAGCCTTTCAGGCGGAGGGAAAAATGCAAGTGCAAAGGCCCTGAGGTGGATATGAGTTTTATATGCTGGAGAAACATAGAGGTGTTTTGTGTGGTGGCTGGAGTTTACTGGAAAAGAGGAGGAAAGGCTTGATCCTTTTGGGCCTTTGGGTCACAGTGAACTTTCTGGATTTTACTCCAAGTCAGTGGGAATTCATGGGAGGGTTTATCTGTGTGAGTCATGTTATCTGATTTACATAAGGACTGATAAAAATTTTGTAGTATCATAGAATTTGGCCGTAGGGCTGAATCTTACAAATGAGCTGATTATAAAAATACAGAGTTGCAAATTTTGGAAGTGTAGACTCCCAGGGAAGAGATCTTAATTGGCAAATAACCTCATTTTGTAACTTGTGGGGTATTTGGCAAAATTCTATTTCTCGACCTGGATGGTGGTTATTAAATCATATGCCTTATAATAATTCAATAAGCCATATATTTCTGTTGTGTGGTTTCCTGTATCTTTGTTTTGTTTTAGATAAAATTGAAATTTATTTTTAATAAAAGTATATTTTCTTAAAGAAATAGCTTCGCATACAAGGTGAACTGAGACCTAGAGGGAATTAGTACCCACTTGTGGTAATATATCTATTTTTTTTTTAATTTTATAAATTAATTTTTATTTTTTCTATAACCTAGTCACCCTATACCTACCCCTACCCCCAGCAACCCTCAGTTCATTTCCTGAGATTAAGAGTCTCTTATGGTTTGTGTCCCTCCCCAGTCCCATCATGATTCATTTTTTCCCTTCCAATTCCCCATGACTCTCCGCCTTGCCTCTCAAATTCCTCATATCAGAGAGATCATATGATAATTGTCTTTCTCTGATCGACTTATTTCGCTCAACAGAATACCCTCCAGTTCCATCCACGTCATTGCAACTGGCAAGATTTCATTATTTTTAATGGCTGCATAGTATTCCACTGTGTGTGTGTGTCTGTGTGTGTGTGTGTGTCTGTGTGTGTGTGTGTCTGTGTGTGTGTGTGTCTGTGTGTGTGTATACCACATCTTCTTTATCCATTCATCTGATGGACATCTAGGTTCTTTCCATAGTTTGGCTATTATGGACATTGCTGCTCTAAACATTCGGGTGCCCGTGCCCCTTCGGATCACTACGTTTGTATCTTTAGGGTAAATACCCAGTAGTGCAATTGCTGGGTCATAGGGTAGCTCTACTTTGAAGTTTTTGAGGAATCTCCATACTGTTTTCCTGAGTGGCTGCACCAGCTTGCATTGCCACCAACAGTGTAGGAGGGTTCCCCTTTCCCCCCATCCTCGCCAACATCTCTTCTTTCCTGAGTTGGTAATTTTAGCCATTCTGACTGGTGTGAGGTCGTATCTCACTGTAGTTTTGATTGGTATTTCCCTGATGCTGAGGGATGTTGAGCACTCTTTCATGTGTCTCTTGGCCATTTGGATGTCTTCTTTAGAGAAATATCTGTTCATGTCTTCTGCCCTTTTCTTGATTGGATTATTTGTTCTTTGGGTGTTGAGTTTGGTAAGTTCTATTTTTTTTTATTTTTTATTTTTGGGAAAAAGGAGCGCAAGTGCACGCCAGCCGCCCTCCAGCCTCACCCTGGGGGTCCACACTGCCAGAGTTTGGTAAGTTCTTTATAGATTTTGGATACTAGCCCTTTATCTGCTATGTCATTTGCAAATATCTTCTCCCATTCTGTCTGTTGTCTTTTGGTTTTGTTGACTGTTTCCTTTGCTGTTCAAAAGCTTTTGATCTTGATGAAGTCCCAATAGTTCATGTTTGCCCTTGCTTCCCTTGCCTTTGGCGATGTGTCTGGGAAGAAATTGCTGCAGCTGAGGTCGAAGAGGTTGCTGCCCGTGTTCTCCAGGATTTTGATGGATTCCTGTCTCACATTGAGGTCTTTCATCCATTTTGAGTCTATGTCTGTGTGTGGTGTAAGGAAATGGTTCAGTTTTATTCTTCATGTGGCTGTCCAATTTTCCCAACACCATTTATTGAAGAGACTTTCTTTCTTTTTTCCACTGGACATTCTTTCCTGCTTTATCAAAGATGAGTTGACCATAGAGTTGAGGGCCCATTTCTGGGCTCTCTATTCTAGTCTATTGATCTATATGTCACTTTTTCTTCCAGTATCATACCATCTTTTTTTTTCTTTTTTTATTGTTACTTAAATTTTTTTTGTGTGTGTGTTCCAAGATTCATTCCCCATTCCCGACACCCAGTGCTCCATGCAATAGGTGCACTCAGTACCCACCACAAGGCTCTCCCATCCCCCCGCCCCCTTCCCTCCAAGTCCCTCAGTTTGTTTCTGTGTCCAAAGTCTCTGTTGTTTCGTTTCTCTCCCTGGATTACCCTAGTTCCCATTTACTTTCCTTCTCCTACTGTCTTATGCACCGCAAGTAAGTGAAACCATGTGATGCTTGACTTTCTCTACTTGGCTTATTTCACTAAGCATAATCTCTTCCAATCCAGTCCATGTTGCTACAAAAGTTGGATATTCATCCTTTCTGATGGAGGCATAGTATTCCATTGTATATATGGACCACATCTTCTTTATCCATTCATCTGCTGGACACCTTGGCTCTTTCCACAGTTTGGCGATTGTGGCCATTGCTGCTATGAACACTGGGGTACATATGGCCCTTCTTTTCACTACATCTGTATCTTTGGGGTAAATGCCCAGTAGTGCAATTGCAGGGTCATAGGGTAGCTCTATTTTCAATTTTTTAAGGAATCTCCACACTGTTTTCCAAAGCGGCTGCACCAGCTTGCATTCCCACCAACAGTGTAAGAGAGTTCCCCTTTCTTCGCAGCCTCTCCAACACTAGCTGTTTCCTGACTTGTTAATTTTGGCCATTCTGACTGGTGTAAGGTAGTATCTCAGTGTGGTTTTGATTTGAATTTCCCTGCTAACTAGTGACGCTGAACGTTTTTTCATGTGTCTGTTAGCCATTTGTATATATTCTATGGAGAAGTGCCTCTTCATGTCTCTTGCCCATTTTTTGATGTGTTCATCTTCTTTTTGGATGTTGAGTTTGAGTAGTTCTTTATAGATCTTGGATACCAGCCCTTTGTCTGTAGTGTCATTTGCAAATATCTTCTCCCATTCTGTGGGTTTCCTCTTTGTTTTGTTGACTGTTTCCTTTGCTGTAAAGAAGCTTTTTATTTTGATGAAGTCCCAGAAGTTCATTTTTGCTTTTGTCTCCTTTGCCTTTGGAGACGTGTCTTGAAAGAAGTTGCTGTGGCCGATGTCAAAGAGGTTACTGCCTATGTTCTTTTCCAGGATTTTGATAGATTCCTGCCTCATGTTGAGGTCTTTCATCCCTTTCAAGTTTGCTTTTGTGTGTGGTGTAAGAGAATGGTCTAGTTTCACTCTTCTATATGTAGCTGTCCAATTTTCCCAGCACCATTTATTGAAGAGACTGTCTTTTGTCCACTGGATATTTTTTCCTGCTTTGTCAAAGATGATTTGACCATAGATTTGTGGGTCCATATCTGGGCTCTCTACTCTGTTTCATTGGTCTATTTCTCTGTTTTTGGGCCAGTACCATGCTGTCTTGGTGATCACAGCTTTGTGATAAAGCCTGAAGTCAGGTAACGAGATGCCCCCAGCTTTGCTTTTCTTCTTCAGCAATTCCTTAGCAATTCGGGGTCTTTTTTGGTTCCATATAAATTTTAGGATTGTTTGTTCCAACACTTTGAAGAATGTTAGTGGAATTTTGATTGGAATGGCATTGAAAGTACAGATTTCTCTAGGCAGTATAGACATTTTGACAATGTTTATTCTTCCGATCCATGAGCATGGCATGGTCTTCCATCTTTTTGTGTCTTCTTCAATTTCTTTCATGAGTGTTCTGTAGTTCCTCGAGTACAGATCCTTGACTTCTTTGGTTAGGTTTATTCCTAAGTATCTTATGGTCTTTGGTTCTATAGTAAACGGAATCGATTCTCTGATTTCCCTTTCTATTTTTTTATTGTTAGTGTATAAGAGTGCAACTGATTTCTATGCATTGATTTTGTATCCTGCCACATTACCATATTGTTGTATGAGTTCTAGTAGAGTTGGGCGTAGGGTCTTTTGGGTTTTCCACATAGAGTATCATGTCATCTGCAAAGAGAGAGAGGTTGACTTCCTCTTTGCCAAGCTTGATACCTTTTATTTCTTTCTGTTGTCTGATTGCTGTTGCTAGGACTTCTTTTTTTTTTTTTTTTTTTTGATTTTATTTATTTATCTGACAGGGAGAAACACAGCCAGAGAGGGAACACAAGCAGGGGGAGTGAGAGAGGGAGAAGCAGGCCTCCCGCCGAGCAGGGAGCCCGATGCGGGGCTCGATCCCGGGTCTCCGGGATCATGACCTGAGCCGAAGGCAGTCGCTCAACCAACTGAGCCACCCAGGCGCCCCGTTGTTGCTAGGACTTCTAACACTATGTTGAACAGTAGTGGTGAGAGTGGGCATCCTTGTCTTATTCCTGATCTCAGAGGAAAGGCTGTCAGTTTTTTCGCATTGAGAATGATATTCGCTGTGGGTTTTTCGTAGATAGATTTTATGAGGTTGAGAAATGTTCCCTCTATCCCTATACTTTGAAGAGTTTTGATCTGGAACAGATGTTGTATTTTGTCAAATGCCTTTTCTGCATCAATTGAGAGTACCATGTGGTTCTTCTCTCTTCTCTTATTGATTTGTTTTATCACATTGATTGATTTCTGAGTGTTGAACCACCCTTGCATCCCTGGGATAAAACCCACCTGGTCATGGTGGATAATCTTTTTAATGTATTGTTGGATCCTGTTGGCAAGGGTCTTGTTGAGAATCCTGGCATCCATATTCATCAGCGATATTGGTGTGAGGTTCTCCTTTTTGATGGGGTCTTTGTCTGGTTTGGGAATTAGAGTAATGCTGGCTTCACAGAAAGAGTCTGGAAGTTTTCCTTCCATTTCTATTTTTTGAAAGAGTTTTAGGAGAATAGGTCTTATTTCTTCTTTTAATGTTTGGTAGAATTCCCCAGGGAATCCATCTGGTCCTGGACTCTTGTTTTGGGGGAGGTTTTTGATCACTGCTTCAATCTCATTACTAGATATAGGTCTATTCAAATTGTCGATGTCTTCCTATTTCAGTCCTGGAAGTTTATAGGTTTCTAGGAATGTATCCATCTCTTCTAGGTTGTTAAACATATTGGCATATAATTGTTGATAGTAATTTTTGATGATTGTTTCTTTTTCCTTGATGTTAGTCGTGATCTCTCCCCTTTCATTCATAATTTTATTAATTTGGGTCTTCTCCCTTTTCTTTTGGATTAATTTGGCCAATGGTTTATGGATCTTATTGATTCTTTCAAAGAACCAGCTTCTAGTTTCGTTGATGCATTCTACAGTATCTCTAGTTTCTGATTCATTCATCTCTGCTCTAATCCTAATTATTTACCATCTTGTGGGAGGGGTTGGTTTAATTTTTTGTTGATTTTCCAGTTCTTTAAGGAAATGAGAGTTGGTGTATTTGGGATTTTTCAATTTTTTTGATTGAGGCTTGGATGGCTATGAATTTCCCCCTTAGGACTGCCTTTGTTGTATCCCATAGGTTTTGCATCAATGTATCTTCATTCTCATTGGTTTCCATGAAGTGTTTCAGTTCTTCTTTGATTTCCTGATTGATACACAGATTCTTGAGCAGGATCGTCTTTAGCTTCCAAGTGTTTGATTTTCTTCTGAACTTTTTATGGTGGTTGAGTTCCTGTTTCACGGCATTGCAGTCAGAGAATATGCAGGGAATAATCTCAGTCTTCTGGTATCTGTTGAGCTCTGATTTGTGACCTAGTATGTGGTCTATTCTGGAGAAAGTTCCATGTGCACTTGAGAAGAATGAGTATTCTGCTGTTTTAGGGTGGAGTGGAATGTTCTGAATATATCTATGAGATCCATCTGGTCCAATGTGTCATTCAAGGCTCTTGTTTCTTTGTTGATTTTTTGCTTAAATGATCTGTCCATTGCTAACAGTGGTGTGGTAAGATCTCCTACAATTAATGTATTCATATCAATATGATTCTTTATTTTGCTTAACAGTTGGCTTATGTAGTTGGCTGCTCCCATGTTGGGGGCATAAATATTTAGAATTGTTAGATCTTCTTGGTGTATAGACCCTTTGAGAATGATGTAGTGTCCGTCTGTGTCTCTGACTACAGTCTTTAGATTAAAATCCAATTTGTCTGATATGAGAATCACTACTCTGGCTTTCTTTTGGGGTCTATTGGCATGAAAGATGGTCCTTCATCTCCTCACTTTCAATCTGGAAGTGTCTTTAGATTAAAGATGAGTCTCTTGTAAACAGCATATGGATGGGACCTGTCGTTTTATCCAGTCTGCAACCCTGTGCCTTTTTTTTTTTTAAGATTTTATTTATTTGACAGAGAGAAACACAGCTAGAGAGGGAACACAAGCAGGGGGAGTGAGAGAGGGAGAAGCAGGATTCCCGCCGAGCAGGGAGCCTGATGTGGGACTCGATCTCAGGTCTCCGGGATCATGACCTGAGCCGAAGGCAGTCGCTTAACCAACTGAGCCACCCAGGCGCCCCAACCCTGTGCCTTTTTATTGGAGCATTTAGGCCATTCACATTGAGAGTGATTATTGATAGATACATTTGTATTGACATCATGTTGCCTGTGGAGTTCCTGTTTCTATAGATTACCTCTGTAAACTTCTGTTCTGTGTCACTGTTGGGTTCGTTTCTCTTTTATAGAACCCCTCTTAGTATTTCTTGTAGTGCTGGCTTGGTGGTTGCATAATCTTTTAGACCTTGGCGATCCTGGAAGCTCTTTATTTTTCCTTCCATTCTGAAAGTCAACCTTGCTGGGTACATTATCCTTGGTTGCATATTTTTGTCATGTGATTTCCTAAATAAGTCTTGTCAGCACTTTTTGGCTTCCCAGGTTTCTGTGGAAATGTCTGATGTTATTTGATGGTCCTCCCTCTATAGGTAAGGGATTGCTTTCCCCTAGCTACCCTTAAGACATATTCTTTGGTTTTATGATTCATGAATTTCACAATTATGTGCCTGGAGGTTTTTCTGGCCTCATTGATCTTGGGGGGTGTCCTCTCTGCTTCTAGGACATGAACATTTGTTTCATTCCCCATATTCGGGAAATTTTCATCCGTGATTTGTTCAACAATATCTTCTAGGCTTCTCTCTCTCAACTCCTTCAGGGATTCCAATAATTCTGATATTGGAGCGTTTCATGGCATCATTTATTTCCCTTATTCTGTTTTCATGGGATTTTATCTCTTTGCTCTAAGACTTCTCTTGCTCCTCTTTCTTAATCCATCTGTCTTCTAAATCACTGATACGATCTTCAGCTTCACTTCCTCTAGCTGTTAGTGTATTTAAATTAGGTTACATCTCATTAATAGCCTTTCTAACCTCAGCTTTCACTTCTATTATTATGCCTTCCATTTTGAGACTAATGTTCTTTTCCAAATTAGCCATTGCTTGTATGATTGCTGCCCTGAATTCCATTTCTGTCATAAACATTGTTTATGTTCATTTCCAGTAATTCTGTGACCGGGGTTGCAGTCTCATTCTCAGGGTTCTTCTTCTGTTGGATGTTCCTCCTCAGAGTCATTGTGGTGAGGAGTAGTTGAGGGGGTGTATAGCTAAATATATCAGCCACTATCCAGGTGAATTGGTCGCTGGAAGGTTTTGGAACAATCTGAATTCACCACCAAAAAGGAGGAAGAAAGAAAAAAGAAAAAGGAAGAAAGGAAGCAAGAAAAGAAACCCCTGCCAGAGTGGGGCCCAGTGGTAGGATTTATATGGTACAAAACTACTAAAAGAAAGGGGCTATCAAGGGTAAATGAAGAGATCAAAAAGCGAAGCCCAACCTGGATGAACCCCAAGACCAGTATTTATATAATAGAAAAGCAAAGACAATTACACAGAAACACTGACAGACTAGAGTGGTCAGGTGAGGGCAGACACTCCTTGTGGGCAAGGAAAGTGTTTCAGATCCTCCTGAGTTTGTCTTATTATTGTTGGAGGAGCCCACTTTCTACAGATATAGGGAGATTAGAACTGGTTGTAAATAAGGGTAGTATTGAATAGGGATGTAGGATTACCTTGAAGCTTATAACTATATGTATATGTAAAAGAAAAAATAAAGGAAAGAAGAGAGAAGAAAGGGAAAAACAGATAAAACAAATGAGGAAACAAGAGGCAACAACAACAACAGAAAATACAGGAATGTGTTTGAAAAAAATTCAAGGTAAAAAATTGTTATGGAGTGTTGCATTGAGCATGGCGTTGTGATAAAAAGTGGGTTAAAAATTAAAAGAACAAAAACCGTGAGAATGAATTTTTAAGTTTAAAATGGAAACTTTAAAAGTAAAAATAGAAAAAAGTTATAAAAGCAAATAAGGTGAAAAACTGTATCAATAAAGTGTACAGCTTTTGGGGCAGTACCAGGAGTTTAATAAATTGCCTTTCCCCCCGATGTTGGGGTTTTACAGTTTGTGTGTTGTCCTCCTGTGCTTCTGGCTTGCCTTCTGTGGGTAGGGCCTCCTGGGCTGTTTTCAGTCCCTTCTACCTGGGCTGCTTCTCTCTGCCCCCTTCCTAGAGACTGGTCTCCATGGTAACCAGGTTGTCAGAGTACAGTTCTGGGGCAGGGGGTGGGGTGTGTGTTCTTTTATGGCCTTTTTCAGCTGCTGAGGAAGTCAGGTCGGAGCAAGATGTCTGCGCCCAGACCTCCTTCCCAGAGAGAGCCTCTACACAAAGAGCCTCTTTCCTGCCTCCCAGTTAGCCGCCTGTCACAGCCTGGCAGGCGCAGATGCTGGATTGATTTCTGCCCAAAGCCCCACTTGTCGTTTTTCACTCCCACACCTTGAAACCGCAGCTGATTTTGGGTCGCTCAACCTTGTCTGTGCCTTGGGAGGTTATGTGGCCCTCTGGCAGAAGAGACTGAGGTCCCGCGGCCCTGCATGTCCCCGTGCAAGTCTGCAAAATCACCTTCCCTGGGGGAGTCCGTGCCTGGCCCACAGGGTGGAGAGACGCGGGAGAGAAAAGCAGCGGAGGAAAGGGGAGAAAAAAAAAAAGGAAAAGAAGGCGGCGGAAAAATAGACTCCACGCCACTGGTCCCGCCGAGTTCCTTCGCGCCGCAGGGGGGCACTCTTTCGCTCTGCGGATCCCCGCTCCTCCGGCTTGAGTGGCAGAAAGATAGACTCCGCACGGCCGGCCTCTCCGAGTTCCCTCGCGCCTCGCGGCACTCCCTCTCCCTGCGGATCCCTGTCTCCCAGCTGCAGCAGCAGAAAAACAGACTGCGCCACCGGCTCTGCCGCGTTCCCAGCTCTGCATCGCCCTGAACCAGACCATAATCTGCTGTTGTTCCCTGAACACAGAGCACTTTCGTGCTGGAGTATTTGCTTCCAATGGTTCTGCTCTGCGGGCTTCCTCCCCCATGCCCCTTGTCTCTGGGGGTAACCCTCTGATCACTCTCACTTTTTTCTACCTCTTTGGTGATGGTCCTTGTCCCCCGTGGTGATATAGAAGTGCTAAATACCACATTTCAGGCTGATTTCATGGGTGCTCACAGTATTTCTGTAGTGTTTTTTGCAGGAATTGAGCTCACTTCAGGGGACTCCCTGAAATGCGGTCACCTGGCCTTCTGCCATCTTCCTACCGCCTCATACTGTCTTGTTGATTACAGCTTTGTAATAGACCTTGAAGCCTGGAATTGTGATGTCGCCAACTTTGATTTTCTTTTTCCACATTCCTCTGGCTATTCGGGGTCTTTCCTGGTTCCATATACATTTTAGGATTATTTGTTCCATTTCTATGAAAAAATTGATGGTATTTTGATAGGGATTGCATTGAATGTGTAGATTGCTTTAGGTAGCATAGACATTTTCACAATATTTGTTCTTCTGATCCATGAGTATGGAATGTTTTGAATTTCCTTGTGTCTTCCTCAATTTCTTTTCTTTTCTTTTCTTTTTTTTTTTAGGGGGAGTGAAAGAGAGAGAAGCAGGCTTCCCACCAAACATGGAGCCCGATGTGGGGATGGATCCTGGGTCTCCGGGATCATGACCTGAGCCGAAGGCAGTAGCTCAACCAACTGAGCCACTCAGGCGCCCCTCAATTTCTTTCATGAGTACTTTATAGTTTTCTGAATACAGATTCTTTACCTCTTTCATTAGGTTTATTCCTAGGGATCTTATAGTTTTGGGTGCAAATGTAAATGGGATTGACTCCTTAATTTGTCTTTCTTCTGTCTTGTTGTTGGAGTATAGAAATGCAACTGATTTCTGTGCACTGATTTTATATCCTGCTACTTTGCTGAATTGCTATGAGTTCTAGCAGGTTTGGAGTGGAGTATTTTGGGTTTTCCACATAAAGTATCATATCACCTGCAAAGAGTGAGAGTTTGACTTCTTCTTTGCTTATTTGGATGCCTTTTATTTCTTTTTGTTGTCTGATTGCTGAGTCTAGGACTTCTAGTACTATGTTGAATAACAGTGGTGATAGTGGGCAGGCCTGCTGCATTCCTGACCTTAGGGGAAAAGCTTTTCCCCCATTGAGAATGATATTCTCTGTGGGCTTTTCATAGATAGCTTTTATGATATTGAGGTATGTACCTTCTATCCCTACACTGCGAAGACTTTTGATCAAGAAAGGATACTGTACCTTGTCAAATGCTTTCTTAGCATCTATTGAGAGGATGTTATGGTTCTTGTTCTTTCTTTTATTAATGTACTGTATCACATGGATTGATTTGCAGATGTTGAAGCAACCTTGCAGCCAGGAATAAATCCCACTTGGTTGTGGTGAATAATCCTTTTCATGTACTGTTGGATCCTATTGGCTAGTATTTTGGTGAGAATTTTTGCATCCGTGTTCTTCAAGGATATTGGTCTATAATTGTCCTTTATGATGGGGTCTTTGTCTGGTTTGGGGATCAAGGTAATGCTGGCCTGATAAAATGAGTTTGGAAGTTTTCCTTCCATTTCTATATTTTTGAACAGTTTCAGGAGAATAGGTATTAATTCTTCTTTAAATGTTTGGTATTCCCAGAATTTCCTGGGAAGCCATCTGGCCCTGGACTCTTGTTTCTTGGGAGATTCTTGGTAACTGCTTCAACATCCTTACTGGTTATGGGTCTGTTCAGGTTTTCTATTTCTTCCTGGTTCAGTTTTGGAAGTTTATATGTCTCTAGGAATTCATCCATTTCTTCCAGATTGTCAAATTTGCTGGTGTATAGTTGCTCATAATATGTTCTTATAATTGTTTGTATTTCTTTGGTGTTGGTTGTGATCTCTCCTCTTTTGTTCATGGTTTTATTAATTTGGGTCCTTTCTTTCTTCTTTTTGATAAGTCTGGCCAGGGGTTTATCAATCTTATTAATTCTTTCAAAGAACCAGCTCCTAGTTTCTTTGATCCGTTCTATTGTTCTTTTGGTTTCTATTTCATTGATTTCTGCTCTGATCTTTATTATTATCTCTTCTCCTTGTGGGTTTAGGCTTTCTATGCTGTTCTTTCTCAGCTCCTTTAAGTGTAGGGTTAGGTTGTATATTTGAGACCTTTCTTGTTTTTTGAGAAAGTCTTGTAGTGCTATATACTTTCCTCTTAGGACCATCTTTGCTGCACCCCAAAGATTGTGAACGGTCATGTTTCATTTTCATTTGTTTCTATGGATTAAAGAAGAAAATTCTTCTTTAATTTCCTGGTTGACCCATTCATTCTTTAGTAGGATGCTTTTTAGCCTCCATGTATTTGAGTTCTTTCCAACTTCCCTCTTGTGGTTGAGTTCTAGTTTCAAAGTATTGTGATGTGAAAATAAGCAAGGAATGATCCCAGTCTTTTGGTACCAGTTGAGATCTGATTTGTGACCCAGGATGCGCTCAATTCTGGAGAACGTTCCGTGTGTGCTAGAGAAGAATGTGTACTCTGTTGTTTTCGGATGGAACGTTCTGAATATATCTGTGAAGTCCATCTGGTCCAGGTGTCATTTAAAGCCGTAATTTCCTTGTTGACCTTTTGCTTAGATGATCTGTCCATTTCAGTGAAGGGGGGTGTTAAAGTCCCCTACTATTATTGTATTATTGTCAATGTGTTTGTTTGATTTTCTTCTTAATTGACTTATATAATTGGCCCCTCTCATGTTAGGGGCACAGATATTTAAAATTGTTAGATCTTCTTGTTGGACAGACCCTTTAAGTATGATATAGTGTCCTTCCTCATCTCTTATAGTCTTTGGCTTAAAATCTAATTTGTCTGATATAAGGATTGCCACCCTAGCTTTCTTTTGATGTCCATTAGCATGGTAAATTGTTTTCCACCCTCTCACTTTAAATCTGGAGGTGCCTTTGGGTCTAAAATGAGTTTCTTGATGACAGCATATTGATGTGTCCTTTTTTTAAAAATCCATTCTGATACCCTGTGTCTTTTGATTGGGCATTTAGCCCATTTACATTCAGGGTAACTATTGAAAGATACGAATTTAGTGCCATTGTATTGCCTGTAAGTTGACTTTTACTGTGTTTGTCTGTGTTTCTTTCTTGCCTGTTACTTTTAGCCTCTCTCTTTGCTTAGAGGACCCCTTTCAATATTTCCTGTAGGACTGCCTGGGTGTTTGCAAATTCTTTAATTTTTTGTTTGTCCTGGAAGCTTTTTGTCTCTCCTTCTTTTTTCAGTGACAGCCTAGCTGGAAGTAGTATTTTGGCTGTATATTTTTCTTGTTTAGTGCTCTGAATGTATCATGCCAGTCCTTTCTGGCCTGCCAGGTCTCTGTGGTTAGGTCAGCTGTCAGTCTAATATTTTTGCCATTGTATGTTACAGACCTCTTCTCCTCAGCTGCTTTCCGGATTTTCTCTTTGTCACTGAGACTTGTAAGTTTTACTATTAGATCAGGGTGTGGAACTATTTTTATTGATTTTGAGGGGAGTTCTCTGTGCCTCCTAGGTTTTGATGCTTGTTCCCTTCACTAAATTTGGGAAATTCTCTGCTATATTTGCTGCAATATATCTTCTGTCCCTCTCTCTCTTTCTTCTTCTCCTGGGGTCCCAATTAGTCTGATATTGTTTCACCTTAGGGTATCACTTATCTTGTGAATTCTCCCCTCGTTGTCCAGTAGTTGTTTATCTCTCTTTTTTCTCAGTTCTTTACTTTCCATCTTTTGGTCTTCTATATCACCAATTCTCTCTTCTGCCTCATTTATCCTAGCAGTAAGAGCCTCCATTTTTTTAATTGTACCTCATTAATAGATTTTTTTATTTCAACATGGTTAGATTTTAGTTCATTTATTTTTCCAAAAAGGAATTTTATTTCTCTAGAAAGGGATTCTCTAATATCTTCCATGCTTTTTTTGAGCCCAGCTAGCACCTTGATAATCATCATTCTGAACTCTTGTTCTGACATATTACTAATGTCCCTATTGATTAGGTCTCTAGCAGTCAGTACGTCCTCTGTTTTCTTTTTTGAGGTGAGTGTTTCTGCCTTGTCATTTTATCCAGATAAGAATAGATGAATGAGAGAACAAAATACTATAAGAGTAGCAACCACCCCAGAAAAATATGCACTATTTTTCAGAAGAGACCTGAAACTGGAAGAAGAAAGGAAAAATATCTATACCTGTATCTATATCTATGTGTCTCTCTCTTTATATATGATTAGACTGGTGAATAGAACAGAGCCACACACTTGATTTTGGGTGTATTTTGGCCTTTTAGAAAAAACTGCCTTCCAAAATTTTAAGGAAAGAAAAACATATATATGTACAAAAAGTATACAAGAAGAAGGGATGAAATATGACTGTAAAGATGAAAATTAAAGATTCTAAAAAAAGGAATTGATAAGATAAGAAGTTAGTTGAAAAAAGAAGAAAAAAAGGAGGGAAGAATGTGAGGAGGCTGGAGACTAGAACAAAGCCATGTGCTAGCTTTAGGGTGTATTTTTATCTATTAGAAGAAACTGTATCCCAATGTTTTAAAGAAAGAAAAACCTATATGTTTAAAAAAAGCTTAAATAGAATGACAGGGTAGAATATGACTGAAACAATGAAAATTGAAAAAGATTTTTTAAAAAAAGATATTGATAAGATGAAACAGTTTTAAAAACATTAAAATAGGAAAGAGAAAAATTAAAAAAAAATTTTTTTTAAAGATTTTATTTATTTGACAGAGAGAAACACAGCCAGAGAGGGAACACAAGCAGGGGGAGTGAGGGAGGGAGAAGCAGGCTTCCCGCGGAGCAGGGAGCCTGATGTGGGACTCGATCCCGGGTCTCCGGGATCATGACCTGAGCCGAAGGCAGTTGCTTAACCAACTGAGCCACCCATGCGCCAGGAAAGAGAAAAATTAAATAGAATAAGAAAAAAATAAAATTAAATAAAAAAAATTTAACTTTGAGAGATTGAAGAATCATGGGGAAAAGCCATGAATTCTATGTGTTGCATTCCCCTAGCTCTGAAATTCCGCAGTTCTCATTGATTGATGAACTCGGTCTTGGCTGGATGTTCTCCCTGATCTCCCGGGGGAGGGGCCCGGGGTGTTGATTCTCAATTGTCTCTGCCTGAGGCGGAAGTGCCCCGCCCTCGCCAGGGGCCCGGCTAAGCTGCTTGGTTCCGCTCTCGGGAGCTTTTGTTCCCTGACCGCTTTCCGTACAGCGTTGGAGGCCGGGAATGAAGATGGCGGCCCCCAGTGTCTGGCCCAGAGGAACTGAAAACCAGAGGGCCCTCTCCTCAGTGCGCCTTCAGAGAAAAGCGGTCAGTCATGCCCGTCTCCCTGGCTTCCCGCCACACTCCGTGTCACCCGGCCTGTGACCGAGCATTTCTATCTCTGGCGCGTGGCGCCCTGTCTGGTGTCTCCAAACCCAGCAGATTCCTGCAGTGCGCTCCTGTGCCGCCCCTCCTGGTGGAAGGAGGGGGTCTCCCCGGATCTGCCACCTGTGGGGTCCCTGCTTAAAGAGCTGCGGCCCGACTGCGCCTCGGATCACGGTTTAAGGTAAGCCCGAGCTGAGAGCCCCCTCCTCGGCTCTGTCTCTGCCGCCGGCCTACCCGCTCTGATACCTGAGAGCTGTGCCGTGCTCAGGCACCCCGACCCGGGGTCTGCTCCCCCCCCCCCCCCCCCCCCCCCCCCCCCCCCCCCCCCCCCCGTCTATCTTCCCAAATGTTGCCTCCGATTCACTTCTCCGCACGTCCTATCTTCCAGAAAATGGTTATTTTTCTGTTCCTAGAATTGCTGCTCTTCTCTTCGATCTCCTGTTGAGTCTGTAAGTGTTCCAACTGGTTTGATAACCATCCAGCTGAACTCCTGGGATCTGATATCTTGGTCTCCTACTCCTCTGCCATCTTGCTTCTCCCCCCCAATACATCTGTCTTAATAAAGTTCAGCCAGTGTCTGCTGTCTTTCAAGAAGTTTTGAAGGAATGGAGGAGAAAAGGATGTATATCACTTCCCTTTTCCAAAAAGATGATTGAAACAAACTAAAGCAGATTTCAGGCAAAGATTTAACTAAGGTGAAAGAAAAAGTCTGTATTTATCTCATTAAAATGTGAACTCCTGAAAGAAAAAAATAAAATAAAATAAATGTGAGCTTCCAGGGATTTCAGGATCAGAATTTGATGATCCCTCCAACATGCATTGTCGAGGACCACTGTACATCAACTGCAAATGACGTGTATACCCGAAGTTTCCTGCTGTAATCCCATGTTACTCCGTTTCAGGGCTTTATGGGGCATTCTTGGCATGTGCAAGAGGGACGCCAGAGGGGCCACAGAGTGGATAGCTTATGACCAGTGCTCACAGTGACAGACAGGAGTTAGTGGATAAATACCCCAGCTCCGTTACCCACTGGGTGGGTTCCAGTGGGTTCCACTGTTCCATAGTGTCCATACAGAGGTCCTCAGTGGAACCGACTTTTCATTGCCCAATGCAGTAACGTGATCATAAAGGCGCTCTAAATCTGTTGGCTTCCTTCCTGTCTTTCCTTTGTCACTTCTGGGGATCATCTAACTAAATACTCAGAACCACTTTCCAAATAAATAACTTGCACAAAGATTCTGGTTCACCCTTTTAGGTTACAGCTGAAGAAATAAAATGGCTTGCTGAATTATACTAGTTAATGGCTGTCAGTCATCACCAGGACCTATCCTGTGTCCTAGTTTCTGGTGCAGGGCACTGACATTTCATTCTTTATGATCCGATAGACCACATAGACTTAAAAAAACCAGGATTGGAGCATACCATTCACAACCATAATAATGGTTATGTAGTAATAATAATGCATAATAATTTACAAATATTACTTTTGCAAATAATTTGCAAATACATAATAATAATGCAAATGCCCATCAAGGTTAAGAGTGGGTAAACAAACAGTGGGGTAATCTGTAGAGTGACTATTACTGGGGCATAAAAAGGAAAGAAGTACTGTTGACCTTTGACCTACTGGGGGCAGGAGCCCCACTGTCTGCCTGCCCCAGTTGAAAATTCTGGTATAACTTCTGACCTGCACTTTTTCAATCCACCAATAGGCGGGCTGGGGGATCCAGTGGCGGCTCTGGCAGGCCTGGCCCCAGGCTGGCTGTGTCTGCAGGCTGATGGCCTTAGCTTGGTACCGACGTCACCTGGAGGCGCAGGACAGCTGTCTCCCTCTGCTTGGAGGTGCAACACCAGCTGGGGGCCTTCAGCAGCTGCAGTGACACGTAAGTGGCCTCCGTGAGGCTGTGGGTTTCGGACCCCATGTGGGAGGGGACCGCACTTGGTTCAGCCCTGAGCCCCAGCGCCAGGTGGAGAAGGGGTGGCTGTGGGTTCAGGGCTCCCTGCCCAGTCCCACCCCTGGCCTCAGGGCGCATCCCTCCTCTTCAGCATAGGCACCAGCTCAGGGACCTGGGGGCTCCACCAGAATGCACCCCACTGTCATTGGGGCAGGGACGATTTCCAGCCCTGCCCTGGCTGGGGGCCTTGGTGGGCCTTCCTGAGGACTCAGAGGGCAGCAGGTACAGCCTGTGCCAATCACCTTGGATTGGATAGCTGGAGACTATGGTGGGTAGTTGTAGATAAATGCCTTGTGGCTTTTGCTATTAACTCAAAGGTCAGGCTACAAGGAGGATGAACCTTGAAAATTTTATGCAAAGTGGGGGTGCCTGGATAGCTCAGTCGATTAAACCTCTGTGTTGGGGTAGGGTCGTGATCCTAGGGTCCTGGGATGGAGCCCTGTGCTGGGCTCCCTGCTAAGCTGGGATTCTGCTTCTCCCTGTCCCTCTCTCAAATAGATCAATAAAATATTTTAAAAAATATTATGCTAAGTACGAGAAGGCCAAAGGCTACTTACTGTATGACTCCATTCATATGAAATAACCAGGGGGTTTAATCCATAGAAATAGAAAGCAGATTGTGGTTGCCTAGGGCTGAGGGAAGAGGGAATGGGAGTGTCTATTTAATGGTGAGGGGGTTTTCTTTGGGGGTGATGAAAGTGTTTTTGGGCTTAGTATAGATGGTGGTTGCAAGACTCTGCACTGAATCCAACTGAATTGTACATTTTAAAATGGTTAATTAGATGTTACATGAATTTCACCTGGACTGAAAAAACGGACTGATCCTAGGACAAATGTTAGAGGTGAACAGTTTATCCTGTTTCCAATTTATTTCATGTATCCTGTTCCCAATATATTTTATTCCAATTTATTCTCGGATGATCCCTCTGGTCCAGGCCTCCTGTTCTGTCCATCAGAACCTAACCAGTCCATGATACCTGTTCTAGTTAACATTTAATATTTAGAGGCCTTCATTTTTCTAACTTCATTAATTCATTTCTTTATCAGCAATTATGTATGGCACCACTATCCACCAGGCACTGTGGTAGATGTTGGGGAATAGAATGATGGGTAAAACCAGACCCAGGCCCTGTGGTGATAGTCTTATGATCCTTTTCCAAAAAATGGAAATTACTCAACCATCCTGTAGTCATCTGTGACAAATGCTAGGAAGGAGAAATGTGACCTTGTGAGAGGAATGTGACCTAGTCAGGGAAGGCTTCCTGGAAGAAGTGTCAATTAAGTTGCAATTTGAAGTCTGTAGGTGTTTCCAGTGAAAATTGTTTATCAGTTTATCAATTGTTTATCACGTGGTTTGCATTGTGCTTGATGTATCAATTCATAAGGCCCCCAAGAGTCCTTTGAGGGATCTACTGTTATTATTATCACTTGTATTTTACAGAAGAAACTGAAGCTCAGAGAGGTGAAGTGACTTGCTCAAGGTCACACAGCTAGGAAGTCCTGGAATCAGTATTCCAACCTAGGCAGCCAAACTTATGTGGAAGTTTAGGTATTGTGGACAGGTGATTGGGTTAGGGTGAGATCATTTGGGTTAGGCCAATGGGTCTAACTAATCAAGATTATAAACATAAAGCCAGAATGGTCTTTCAGTGAAGAAGATCAAACAAGGTATTTTTTGTAGCATCCACTGACTTTTATAAGTTTGTATCTGTGTTTGTTATTGTTACAAAACTCATTATCATCTGAAAGTTGGAGGCTATGAATTGCTTGATGTAAGATACTAAATTAAGGTGTATCACATAGAATAAGTTTAACCTGTTGACTGTGATTATGGCAGGTAATACCACAATAATCCACTAGGTGGCAATAGAGAACATTAAGAAAGAGTCCCATGATCTTCCAAAAAATTAAATGTCTGTATTTTTAAGTATGAACAAACATGATAAGAACGTCAAGTAGTATAGGCGATATTGAATAAAAAACAAAATTTCCTCTTGCACCTTCTGCTTGAGCTCTATTTCCTTCCCTCCAAAATAACCTATTGAGAATTTTTAGTACACTTTGTTGCAGGCATATTTTGTTATAATTGTGTAACTTTTTCCAAAAGAAGTATTTGCTTATGTCACTCTCCTTTAAAAAAAATCAACACAGTAAGGACTTCTCCCTACTTAGTGGTCTCTTTCCATGTCAGCACATACAGATCACTCTCATTTTGTAAATGGCTGCAGATTCCATAACAGTAACAGCTAACATTTATAGAGTGCTTGTTATATACTTGGCATCATCCTAAGTATTTCCCTTGTTTAAATCCATGGAACACTCACAGAGCGCTAAGAGGTGCATTCTATCATTACCCCTACTTTGCGCATGAAAAAACTTGTGAAAAGGTACATAAGTAACTTGCCCAACATCGTAAGCCTAGTAAGTGGGAGAGCCAGGATTTGGATGCAGGAAATTTGACTCTTGAGTCTACATCCTTAACCACCACACCAAACTATGGTAGATAGATGTACCATAGGAAATGTCAGTCTTACTCAATACTCTTAAAAATTATCTATCTTTTTTAAGTTGACCAAAATATACTGCTGGAAAGTACCCAGGATTTTGGACTTATTCGTGTGTAGTTAGGCCAACAGATCAAATGGCCATGGAAATATTCCTTTCAGTTCCCAAGACGAGGGGATATGCCATGCCACTCATGGCCACAGATTGAGAGGGTGAGGAGAAAGCAGGTGCAAAAAGCCTTTATTGTGGTTTTGGTTGGCTCTGGACTATAGGGATGGTCCTTGGTTGTCTGGTGCTGGGTCCTGGGGTGTGTAGGGCAGAAGAATTTTGCCTTCTGGAGTGTATAAATCAGATAGAGGATTTGGTTCACAGTATGGGCTGCGGATTGGTTGGTTTACATATTCTAGGAAAATCATTTTCTCCCGGTAGAGATTAGTTAATCTGGGGAGGTGCATTCTCTTCCCAGTCACTGAGGGCCCAAGATGACAAAGCATCGTAAAATATAGAAAAAAGAAAAAGCATGGGGTGCCTGGCTCATTTACTTGGTAGAGTATGTGACTCTAGATCCTGGGGTCATGAGTTGGAGCCCCATATTGGGTGTAGAGATCAATTAAAAAACTATTTAATTAAAAAGAAAATAAAACATGATGAATATATATGAATAAAATAAAATTTACTATCTTGGTTATTCTTTTTATTTTTTAAATTTTTATTGATGTTTTAAAAAGATTTTATTTATTTATTTACTTACTTATTTACTTATTTATTTGAGAGAGAGACAGAATGTGAATGGGGACAGAGGTAGGAGCAAAGGGAGAGCGATAAGTAGACTCTGAGCCCAGCACAGAGCCCAAAGCAGGGCTCTATCTCATGACCCTGAGATCATGACCTGAGTGGAACCAAGAGTCTGTTGCTTAACTGACTGAGCCACCCAGGTGCCCCCTTAATCATTTTTAAGTGTACTGTTTGGTGGCATTAAGTACATTCACATTGTTGCACAACTGTCAGCACCACTTATCCCTGGAGCTCTTTTCTCTTGCAAAGCTGAGATTTTATACCTGTCAAACCATAACTTCATACTCAACTACTATTCTATTTTCTATCTCAATGAATTTGAGTCCTTCCTACAAGTGAGTCAAATTTGTCCTTTTGTTTCACTTAACATCTTTCACTTAGCATAATGTCTTCAAGGATCATCCAGGTTGTAAGTTATTTCCATCTTGATTAAGGCTGAATAATATCCTATGATGTATATATCACATTTGTGTATCCATTCACTAGCCAACTTGGGTTGCTTCCATCTTTTTTTGTTTGTTTGTTTGTTTGTTTTTTTCCTAAGATTTTATTTATTTGACAGAGAGAAACACAGCCAGAGAGGGAACATAAGCAGGGGGAGTGAGAGAGGGAGAAGCAGGCTTCCCACCGAGCAGGCAGCCCGATGCGGAGCTCGATCCCAGTACTCCGGGATTGTGACCTGAGCTGAAAGCAGAGGCTTCACCACTGAGCCACCCAGGCGCCCCTGCTTCCATCTTTTGGCTTTTATGAGTATTGCTGCTATAAACATGGGTACCTCTTTGAGTCCCTACTTCCAGTTTTTTTTGGTGTGTATCCCCAACTGGAATTTCTGGATCATATAGTAATTCTCTTTAGTTCCTTGAGGAACTGCCACACTGGACCAGTTTGTATTTGTACAAGCAGTGCGTAACGGTTCCAGTTTCTCCACCTTCTATGTTTTCTCCAGGAGTTTTGTCATTTCAGGTTTTACATTTAGATCTACTATCTATTTTGAGTCAATTTATATTATCACATGAGGCATGGTTGAGGTTCATATTTTTTAGCATGTGGGTGTCCGATTGTTCCAGCATCACCTGTTGAAAACATTTATTTTCTCCCCATTAAATTGCTTTTGCACTTTCATGAAAAATCCATTGACCATATATGTACAGGTCTATTTTGGGGACCCAATTTTATTCCCTTCATCTCTGTGTCTATCTTATCACCAACATCACACTTCCTTGATAACTGTGGCTATATAGTAAGTTGTGAAATTCGGTGCTATGAGTCCTATAACTTGGCTCTTCCTTTTCAAAATTGTTTGAGCTATGCTGGGGCTTTTGCTGTGGCATCAGATTCTCAGTTTCTGCAAAAAGTCCTGTTGAGATTCTGATGAAGTTTATGGTATTTTTTTTTAAAGATTTTATTTATTTATTTGACAGAGAGGAAACACAGCCAGAGAGGGAACACAAGCAGGGGGAGTGAGAGAAGGAGAAGCAGGCTTCCCGCCAAGCAGGGAGCCTGATGTGGGGCTCGATCCTGGGTCTCCAGGATCATGACCTGAGCCGAAAGCAGTCACTTAACCAACTGAGCCACCCAGATGCCACCAAAGTTTATGGTCTTTTATATTTACCCACACATTTAACATTTCCAGAACTTTTAGGTGTTTTTTTCCATAGATACTAATTTCCATCTGGTTTTCCTTTCCTTTATCCTAACGGACTTTCTTTAGCATTTCTTGTGGTTCAGATCTGCAGGAAACCAACTCTTTCAGCTTTGGTTTGGCTTAAAATGTCTTTATTTCATTTGCTATTTAAAGGATATTTTCATTGGAGCTTAATAGTTGTTTATTTTATAGTTGTCATTCCACTGTATTCTGTATTCCATTGTTTCTAATGAGAAATTAATTGTTTTCACCATTGTTTCCATGTGTATAATTTGTTTTACCCTCCCCTGGCCGTTTTTTTGATTTTATTCTTTAACTTTGCTATTGTTATAGCAATTTGATTTTCTTTGAATATTTCCATATTAGAGTTTTTGAGCTTCTTGAGTACATGAGCTGATACTTTAAATAATATTTGGAAACATTTAAGTCAGTATTTCTTTTTTTTTTTTAAGATTTTATTTATTTATTTGACACAGAGAGAGAGATCACAAGTAGGCAGAGAGGCAGGCAGAGAGAGAGAGGAGGAAGCAGGCTCCCTGCTGAGCAGAGAGCCCAACGCAGGCCTCGATCCCTGGACCCTGGGATCATGACCTGAGCTGAAGGCAGAGACCTTAACCCTCTGAGCCACCCAGGCGCCCCTAAGTCAGTATTTCTTTAATTTTTTTTACTGTTCTGTTCTCTCTCTCCTCTTATTTTGGAAACTCAGTTACATATATGGTAGGATGCCTGATGTTCTCCTATAAGTCACTGAAGCCGTTTTGTTTTTAAGTTGTTTTTCTGCCCTGCTTCAGTTTGGATAATTTTTATGGGCCTGTTCTCAAGTTCACTTCTCTTTTCTTCTGTGTTGTCCAATATGTTGTTAATATCAAATAATTTTTTTTGAATTTATAATTTTCTGGTCATAGGGTTTTTTGGTTTTCTTTGTTTCCATATCTCTCCTGAAATTCTCCATCTCTTCACTCATTAACTTTCTCCTCTAGATCCTTTAACTTATTTATTGTCTTTATTTTAATTCATTTACCTACTTATTTCAACATCTGCATTATCTTTGGGTCTGTTTCTATTAACTATTTGTTCTCTTGATGATAATACTTTCCGGCTTCTTCACGTGTTCAGTGATTTTTAAACTTTATCTTGGGACATTGTGCATGATGTATTGCAGAGAACTTGGATTCTGTTATCTTCTTCAGAAAAGTGTTGTGTTTCGATTACTGATGACTCTTACTTATTCAGTGGAGGCATGATTTTAGGCTTCTTTTGGGTGGGTCTGTTTTGGTTTTTGTGCATTCTAGACTCTACTAATGTGTGACTCCCCTGGAGTTTCTATGGAAAGACTGAGGGGCTACCAGGCTTCTCTAATTTTGTGAAACTTATACCCCAAACTCTGCCTCCCAGCAGTGAGGATCTGCTAAAATCTCTGCTCAGTCTTTCTTTTTCTTTTTCTCTTTCTTTCTCCTTCTCCTTCTTCCTTTTCCTTTTCCCTCTCCCTCTCCTGCCTTCTCCCTCCCTTCCCCCCCTCCCCTCCCTTCTCCTCTCCTCTCTTCTCCTTTCCTCTCCTCTCCTCTCTTCTCTTCTCTTTTCTCTTTTCTCTTTCCTGCTAGGCTCCACATATGCAGGTCAGGAATCAGCCAAGGATTTGAGGGGAGTTTATATTCAGATTTTTGGTCCCCTTCTCTGTGGCTCTTATTTTTTCTGAGACTTTTCCCGTCGATTTTGAGATACCCCTGGAGCCCCAAACACCAACATGTGAAGCCTCAGCCCAGCAAAACTGCTGCTTTCTGCTTGACATTTATTCTCTGTGAGTTATGCAGACTTGGAGACCCCTCAGAGGAAAATCCAGGTAACTCTGGATGATTCTCTTCTTTCAAGGGTTCTGTTCTGTACAGGTTTTGCCTGCTATTGGTTGTTCTCAAGAGCCTCTCATTAAAAAAAATGTCTTGTCCAGCATTGGTAGCTGGTATAGACAGGAGAATTAGTACAATGCAAGTTATTGTGCCATTATCAGAAGACAGAAGTCTAATCAGGCTTTATTGGTGGACATTTTGTTTTTCACTTGGGACTTTCACAAATAACACTGCCATTGTATACCCATACAACCTGACCAATCTGTATATCCTACTGTGGTTTTGTGAGCAAAATAGTGGGAATATTTCCTAAAGATAGAATCACTAGATCTAAGAGAACATACTGCAAAACACTTGCTAGAAATTGCCAAATTTATCTCTAAAACATGGTAGCAATTATGTTTGGGATGACTGTTTATCATACCTTCTTCAAAACTGAGCATTATAACATGTAAAATTTTGTTCAGCAGTCTGATTAGTAAAAATTACATCTCATTGTTCTGCTGTGTATTTATTGATTTATGACTGAGCTGAGCTGGACCAACTTTATTATCAGTCATTCTACTTATGCTTTACCTGGGTATGGAAACATCTCATTTCTTGCAATAATAAAATTAATAAGAGCCAATATCTACTGAGTGATTCCAAGGGCAGGGTGTGACTGGCCAACCTTCTTGCTACAGTAGTTGTCTCAGGAATGGGCATGTAACCCAGACCTATGCTAATCTGGATTCAGCCATGGCTCTACAGCGCAAGCGTGGTGCTTTCGTCACATGATCTGGGGCAGAGGCCTTCCATCTCCCAGAACACTGATGAGGAAAATTTTTAGCTTGACGAGCTCCTCCCATAAGGGAAGCCAGTCTGACAACAAAGAATTATACACAAAAGTGCACAGAATGGAGAGACTCAAAGAGAAACAGAGCCATGGTCTGCTTATGTTGTGATCTGCTGGATCCAATCTTGAAGTTTGCCCTCTGTCTGAAATTTTCCACCATGAGAACCAGTAACTTCTCTTACTGTGAAGTTGCCTGGATTTTCTGTCGCTTGCAACCAACAGCCTTCCAAATCACACATCAGATGAACTTCTTTTCGTAAGCAGTGGGCGCGTAGTTGTTCTGTCTTCTACGGAGGCCCCTTATCATACATAGAAAATCAATTTTAGATAGTGAGGTGAGACCTCAGAGTTTTTTTTAAATTTCTGGTAAGATTCCAAACAGAAAATGTATCATGATGATTGCAGATCTGTCCAAAAGTTCAGCCCGCACAAATTTATGTCAAGCTGCAACTATTTAGGGAAAGTAGGGAATAGGCAATGAAGTCGTTTCACTCCCTTATGTGTGAAAAGTAGTTTTGTTATTTTTTCTTAGTTATGAATTAAAGGCTATAAGAGCTGGTTTGTGATTTATGGGAGTTAGTCAGGTGTTGTGATTAAGAATATGGATTTTAGAATCAAATTGCCTGGGCTCAAATCCTCAGACTTCGCTGTCATGTGACCTTGAACAAACTCTTTAACTTCTCTGTGCCTCAGTTTCCTCAGAAGCAAAGATGACTTAATCATGGTATTTATATCTGGGGTTGTTAGCAGCGATTGAGTGAAAGTACGTTTAAGAGTTCAGCACAGTCCTTGGTAGATAGCCGGCCATAGAGTTTGCCTCAGTATTATTATAGTTATCTGCTTTTTAAGGATGGTCAAATAGGGGGCACCTGGATGGCTCAGTGGGTTAAAGCCTCTGCCTTCCACTCAGGTCATGATCTCAGGGTCCTGGGATTGAGGTCCACATCAGGCTTTCTGCTCAGCAGGGATCCTGCTTCCCCCCCTCCCCCTCTGCCTGCCTCTCTGCCTACTTGTGATCTCTCTCTCTCTGTCAAATAAATGAATAAAATTTTTAAGAAAAATGTCCTTATCTCTAAGGATTATTAGATTATTCTAGATTATTATTGCAAAAGTCTAACTGATCTCCCTCCTACAACTTTAGTGCTTTGAAGCAGTGACTAAGGGCAGTGACCATCATGGTTGGAATTCCAGGCTCTGAGGACAGTGCACTCAGATTCACACCCTGGTTCTACGACTTTCTAGTCATGGGTCCTTGGGCAAGTCAGTTACTTTACCCTGCCATGCCTCAATTTCTTTGTTTATCAAACTGGACAGTAAATGGTGGCTTCCTCAGTTGGGTCTAGCAAAGATTATATGGCAAAGCAGTGCCTGGCCCTATATCAGATCTTAAAAAGTCTTGTTCCATTTCCACTTTATTGAACTTGTTGCTTCTTTTCTCTATCAAAGTTGTGTGATTTCTCTCCCGCTTGTTTTGGGATCTCCTTGCAGAAGCGCAGAGGATTATAAAAGATAGAAGGAACGTGCCATTCATGAAAGGGAATCCCTGAGGTGCCTTTGTCCATTGCTTCCACTAGGGGGCAGTCCAGCCCCAAAGAGAGCCTTGGGGAAAGGTCACGGGCAAACACAAGCTGGGGTTCTTCATTGGGGTCTATATCTTCTTGGAATAACTTGTGGGTGGATATGAATTTTCATAACTCCCTCTTTCCAGACCATTATGATGAGTGACAAAGGAATATGCGAGGATGTTTTGGGTCAGGACTTTTTTTTTTTTTTTTTGGGTCAGGACTTTTAACCAGTTCTCGGTTAGTCACATCTTCCTTCGGAAGAGAGTTTAAATCTGCCAGACAATGTAAAAAATAAGACCTAGGTGAGGGAGCAAGTTTTGATTCTGTCCTCGTTTTCCATTTCTCTCTTCTCTACACCCTCATTCTCATTATTATTTATTTATTCCTTCTTATCGAAAAACTTCTTTGTGCCAGGCACCCAGAAGGCAGAGGTGAAAAAGGTGAACAGCGTTCCCGCTTTCGTAGGGGCTGAGAGTCTGCTGGGAAAGACAGGCATTAAATGATAATTATACAGCTGATGACTGTAGCTAACTCCATTGTGATAGACCTTGAAGCCAAGCTCTGGGCTGTGTGATTGTGCGAATGGAGGACCCTAGGGGTTGGGGAAGGGTGGTCGGGCAGGTTAGGGCAGCCCTCTCTGAGAAGCTGAGACCTGGAGGAAGAGAAAGAGAGATTCCAGGACTCAGTGTTCTGAGCAGAGGCAACAGCACATACAAAGGCCCTGTGGCAGGAATGATCTTGGCATGTCTGGGGAGTAGTTAGAAGGCCAGGGTGGGACCGTAGCAGTGGGAGGGAGCCAGAGTGGTAGGAGATGAGATCTGAGAGGCAGACAAAGGTCTGATCTTGGAGGGCTTTGTGGACCATGGTTAAAAGTTTGAGTTGTATTTGCACAGGAGGTGGGTGGGTGGGTGGGTTGGATTTCAGCCGGGGAATGACATGTTTCAGTTTAGATTTTGAGATCATGTCAGGCTGCTGTGAGTACTGTTGGGGGGTCAACTGTGAAAGCAGGGTGTGATGGACAGAACAGCGGTCACCCCCAAATGTGCCCATACTAATCTCTGGAACCTGTGAGTCTGTTAGGATACATAGCAAGGGGGAATTAAACTTGCTAATCTGCTGCTTTTAAAATAAGAGGGTTAGCCTGGGTGACTCAGATGGGTCTCATGCAACTACAAGGGTCACAGGTCTTTACATGGAAAACAGGGAGGCCGAGAAGTCAGAACCGGAAAGATGCCAAGGGAAAAAGAGTCCAGGGGCCATTGCTCACCTTGAAGATGGAAGGAGACTGGGGCCCAAGGAGCTCAGCTATCATCTACAAGGTGGAAAAGGCAAGGAAACGGACTCTCCCTGGGAAGCTGCGGGAAGACGTGCAGCCCTGCCGGTATCTTGGTTTCGGTCCTGTGAGACCTGATGCAGACCTTTGACCTCCAAAAGTGTAGGGCAACAAATATGGGTTGTTTTCAAGTCACCGAGTTTGTAGTATTTGTTACAGGCCAATCCTCAAAGAAGACACACATGAGACCTATAAGAAGACTACTGTTAATTGTTTGGATGAACTTTGGCAGTGGCTTGAGAAATATTTCTTTACCTACCCCACAAGGTGTTGAGACCCGTGCGAGGCCCTCTGTCACACTGGCCATCAGGCCACTAGTTACCCTTGCAGAGGCAGGATCTGGCCTCTCCCGAGGGCCTCTCAGTATATTCACTCTGCAGTACACCCAGTCCTCATACGTGGGATTCTGTGTCACCCGGAGAAATCGACACTTGGTGGCAGTGCCAGGGGCAGACGGCTTCAGGAAGTTAAAATGGCAGGGCACCTCTGTGAACCAGGAAGTGACGGTGAACCGGGCAAGAGGACGCTGAGACTGGAAGAGGGATGAGAGTTGGGACCGTCCCAGGTTAGACCTGGCTGCCCATCCAAGGTGTGGGTGCCCAGCCAGGTACAGAGATGAAACACAGATGCTTGACCCAGGAGACTACACAAAGGCAACTCTGTATTTCCCTCTCCTGACACCTGATAAAGAAATCTCCATTGGAACAAATAATACAGGAATCTGTATTGGAAAGGGAATTCTTTCCATGGCTTCTTCAGGAATGATGGGAGATGCCTAGGTAGTCTTTCTGCCTCTTTCTGCCTGTGTCAAAACCAGAATTCAAAGTGTGTTGTTTCAGGAACCTGTTTTTATTGGGTAACTCCCTAGGCTCAAATATCCAGTATCCACAGGTGTTTCTTATGGATTGGTAGTAGCCAATAAATGTGGATGCTGTCTTAGAATAATTTTTCTTTTTTTATAATCAGTGGCCCAAAACTGTCTCTTATATTTAGAAGCCTGGATCTAGGATTACATATCAAGATACTTGCTGAATGCAGCTGTCCCAGCGTAGGCCAAAGATAACTTGCTGATCCAGGAGCTGAGGCCAGCAAATTTATGTCTGCATCTGCTTCTGCCCATAACTCTTGGGCAAAGATAGGGCAACTTCAAGGACTGTGGCCATATCAGCCTTAGCAGTGCACCGAGCAGGGACATTTGTTTCCTGAGGCTCCCTCTAGCCTTGGATGCAGCCAGTGACATGTCCTGCAAAGTGACTGCAGAACACCATTCATGCCTGTTTTAGCATCCTCCCGTTTTCTCCTCATTGTTGACTATGTGTCTGCTCCTCACTGCGAGCTCTTCCCAGGGTCTCTCTCGATCTTACAGGAATCTCCAAAGCCTAGCCCATGGTTGAACAGGTGCCCTGGGAACAACGATCAAATGAGGGAACGGATGAGAATGACAGTAGCCTGGGGAAATGGTTTGAAATGACTTTCTATTACTTTTGCCCTTGTTTGTGGCAGGCATAGTAAGAAGCAGCATGCCAAATGCAGTTGTGAGCCGGGCCAGGCCATGAGAGTGCCACACACTCCTGGCCACGGATTCAGTTTGCGTTGGAAGGGTGGCCACACCTGTTGTTTAATGGCTGGTATCCATACTGATGGACTGCTTCTCATTCTGAATCAGTTTACATTATTTCGAATCAAACCTGCCACCTCTTACCCTCGTAGCTATTAGGGATAAGACACTTCATTTCCACCTCATCGCTGAGCTGGTGGGAGAAGCTGGAAGCCGTCACAGCCACCATGAAATCAAAACGAACTCAGGAAGTTGAAGCTGAGAAATAGATAGGGAGAGATTCTTAATGCTGAGCACCAAGATCCAGCCATGCCTGAAGCTATTTCTGGAATTTTCAGTTATAGGAACTAGTAAACTCTACTTTTTGTTCTAGCTTTTTTGGGGATGGGGTTTATCGGCTGCTGAAAGTGTCCTCTGGCTGATGCCCTTGGTCAGTCATTTTTCTAGTTGCTTTTTGGAGTGGAGCAAGGATGATCTCAGCCTTGCAGGAAGCCCTAGAGAAGACCATCACCACACTTTATCAGTATGAAAGCTCTCTTCTGGATTCTGAGGTCCCAGCAAAAATCAGATCCCCTCTGGGTCCCAGGGATCTCATTTAGTGACTTCAGTAGGAAGGACATTTTCAGTGCCTTCTAGGAAGGCATTTCTGAGTCAGCATTTCTCGAGCCCTGTCCCCAGCTTGTCTGTGTTCCTCCCTATGGGGTTAGGCTGGGATCCAGGAGCCACTGTGGTTTGGGGAGTCTCTAGAAGTTTGGGAGTGCCAAGAAAACACAACTTATACACCATGGTAAAGAGGCTTACTTAAAACCATTTTATTCTGCCTCTCAGCAACACTTCTCATTGGATTTGAGTAAAAGATCAGAGACCCAAACACAAACAAACAAGAAACAAGATGTCTGAAACAGAAATCAGGACCCAAATACACTGGAAGGAGGTTAAGATCCCTGCCGAGAATTTGTGACCCTGATTCTGTTTCCTCCTGGGACAAGTGCTGGCTCATGGCAGCCATCCAGGTGAAAGGACAGGTAGCATCTGACGTCCATCAAAGTTTACTGTTTTGCTAAGGTCCAGGTTTTAACAAATAGCCTGAGATTCATAGTAATCTAAGAACAATGCTTTGTATTTGTATAGCACTTAGAAACTCCCTCCAGGAGCATTCCCATCTACTACGGTGATTAATTCTTATAACAACGCTCTGAGGTATGTAGGCAGGTGTTCTTATGTCCATTTTCCAGATGAAGAAATTCGACGCACAGAGAGGCTAAGAAACTTGCCTAAAATAAGCTTGCATAGTGAGTTAGTGGCAAAAAAAGGCATTGGGATGTAGGTGTTTTCTCAGACTCATGTTTATTCCTTAGAATAAGCTGCCTTTTATCTTGCTTAGGAGAGTTCATTATCACTATGTTTCTAATATGAGTTCTTGAAGTTATTTTTGCCATATATACATATCACCCATTGTGTTAACTCCTTGATCTTTTCTTTGAGTCCACTTTAGTTTCTTAAGTAAATGTATTTGAATAGAAACAATAGATCACATCCCTATGGGGAAACTGTAAATAGAAGGTAATTAATAAAAGAAATACAACAAAAACAGGACTATGCTATGAAGTTCTATCTCAACTTTGAGCCTGAGGCCTGTTCTTTCTTTATGAAGAAGGGGGAAGAGCTGAAGTCATGGAAAGGTGTTGAGGCACCATGAGCACTAAACAGAAGCTTTCTCTTTGCTGTAATCACCATGGGACAAGACTAGAAAAGGGGAAACGTACTTTGTGATTGCTGTCACTTAATGCTGTGTCTATGACTGACTTAAAAATTATCTTGAGTCCCACCAGCGGCGTGTCTTGCATTCTGTGAAACCCTGGGTGAATTGTTTTGGTGGGCAGAATAATGGCATCATTAAACCAGCACGATCACACCTAAAGGGGTTACCTTTGATAAAAAAAAAAAAAAAAAATACAGTGGGCGGCATTTCCAGGTTGGCGCCTGAGAAAATCAAAGATCATGCATAAGACTTATAACAGAAAAAAGAGAGAGGGAGAAAGAGTTTTAAAAAAAGGACATTCCTAAAACACAGCCAGTCTATTTCCAAAACTGGGATGAGGAAGGTGCTCCTATACCTAGAATTGACCATGAAGTACATTCTCAGAGTCTTTAAGTCAAGTGAGGTGACCAGCGGTGGATGCAAGCAAGGGATGGGACCGTTGTAAGACTGAGGTCATGACAAAAGGCCAGAAAGCCCCTTCCTTGTTTTTTTTGCATGCTGATTGAACTCTGGGGGTTGTGGCAGGGAGCAGCTGACGGAGGAGGACACACTAGCTCCAACAGGTAAAAATAAAATTAAAAAAAAACACGCATAAATTCCGCTCTGGAGGACAAGCTGAAACATGCTGCAAATGTTTGTCCTTAGCTTTGCAGACAGCACCATCCACTGTTCTTCCTAGGACCTCTCTCCTCCCACCAGATCTAGACCCCCTACCCCCATTAGAGGTACTGAGATTTCCTGAGGCTCGTCTCTGCAGAAGAGGAATAGACACTGAGTCTTTCACTAAACTCAGATAGTGAGACTCAAGTTTTTCTTTTTCTTTTTCTTTTCTTTCTTATCCTTTCTTTTCTTTTCTTTTTTTAATCAATGACTGGTTGATTTAGCTGTGCGTCTTGGTTTTCCTTAATTTTGGAGATTTTTTTTCCTTTTTCTTTTTCTTTTTCTTTTTTTCTTTTTTTTTTAAGTTCATTTGCCAGGGACCTTTCTCTGGAGTCCTGCAGAAAGACATCTCAGTCTGAAGTCAAGGGCTTAGAAACTCCTGAGGGGTTTGTGTGGATGAGGTTTGTCCTCCACGCTTGCGGTGGACTGCTGGCCACTCAGGCACTGTGGGACCAACAGAGAGTGAGAGAGAGAAAGAGAGAGAGAGAGAGAGAGAGAGAGAGAGAGAACACGCGCGCAGGCCCAAGTCTTCTTGGCCCAGGGCTTCTGTTCTCTGTAGAAGTCCAGCACTGACCTAGACTAGCACATCTGCATACTTGTGAGTCTAAGCACTGGCTTGCTTTTGAGAAATGTCATATCTGGAAACATATTTGCTTTTACACCTGGTGCATGCCAAAAAAAAAAAAAAAAAAGGCAAAAACCCACCAAGGATACAGATGCAGCAAAATGCTTCATGAGCATTTCTGAACCTCATTTTCCTCTTCAAAGGCTAGAAGCCCCATTAGGATTTGGCCTGCACCCTCCAGATATTTTCTGCCATTAAATCCATAAGTGTGCACTCCGAAATTCAGCTTGTATGTATTTATGTAAATGGGATAAGGCTATGCCCATATATATGTATGTGCCATATATATAAGATACATATGACATATATATATTCATGCATTAATTCATTCAATGAATACTTACATGCCAGGCAGTGTTCTAGTAGCTCATGAGGACAGGTGTCCCACAGTTACATGGTGAGTACCATGTGTCAGGCACTATGTCAAGCACAATGTAATCTTCACAGTCCTGTGGGCTAGGTACTATTTAATCCCCATTTTATGGATGAGAAAACTAAGGCACAGACTGGTTTAAAGACATGCCCAAGAGCATGTAGCTACTTAGAGGTAGAACCTGCATTTAAACTCCAACAGTTTAGTTTCAAAGTGGGCACCCTCAGGTGTTGTGCTCTATTATTATGGGAAATGACAGAAATGAAAGGGTTTTTGGTTTTCGTCTCATAGGAGGAGATAGACCATAAAAGTATATATGGTTATATGTTATACTAACATATAAAATGAATAATTATATATCAGTATATTACATAAACCATGTATGATTTATATTACGTATTTGGTTTCTCAGGTAGTGGTAAGTACTAGGAGAAAAGTAAAGTTGGGATAAGGGGACCAAGGGAAAGAGGGCAGGGGTATGGGTGCTATTTTAGAGAAGTTGGTCAGGGGCATTCTTTGCTAATGTATGAGCAAGCATGTGAAGGAGAGATGGGAATAAGCCACGTGGGTATTAGGAGGAAGAAGAGTCTAGGTAGAGGGACCAGTAAGTGCAAAGGCTCTGTGGCAGGAGTATACTCAGTGTAGGTGAAGTGGAGGAGGAAGGGTCAGTGTGCTGGGAGGTGAAGACAGAGAGGTAGCAACCAGATCATGAGGGGCCTCATAAGCCATATTACGGGAGGTTACCCATGTTTAAGCTGCAGTGCAGTATTCCATCCTATGAATAAACCACTGTGTATTTAATCATTTTCCCATCAATGGCCATTTAGGTCGTTTCATGGTTTCCCCTATTTTGAACAGAGCTGCAATGAACATCCTTGCACATCCTTGGTTCTCCACCCTGGCTACATTAGAATCCTCTGGAGAGCCCTAAAACTTACCAATGCCCGGCCCTATCACTGGAGATTCTAATTTAACTGATCCAGGGTGGGCCCTGGGCATTGTTTTTTGTTTTGCTTTTGTTTTGTTTTTTTGTTTTTTAAAGCTCCCCGCGTGATTCTAATGTGCCGCTAGGGAAGAGAGCCACTGTTTTACATCTTTTTTGTGCACCTGTATCTAGGGAGGATACCCAGAAGTAGACATGCTGAGTGCTGGCTGATGGAATTTAAAGTTTAATAGATGTATCCAACTTGGCCTCCCAAACACTGTGCCAGTTTACTCTTCTACCAACAGTGTTGTATATAATTCTTTTTTAAAAAAAAAATATTTTATTTATTTATTTGACAGAGAGAAACACAGCCAGAGAGGGAACACACGCAGGGGGAGTGAGAGAGTGAGAAGCAGGTTTCCCACCGAGCAGGGAGCCCAATGTGGGGCTCGATCCTGGGACTCTGGGATCATGACCTGAGCCGAAGGCAGTCGCTTAACCAACTGAGCCACCCAGGCGCCCCTGTTGTATCTAATTCTTCACACTCTTGACAACCTTGATATTATCCATCTTTTTAATTGTTTCAATCTGGCAAACAAACAAAAAATAAAGCATATCATTGTTGCTTTAATTTGTGTTGTTCTGGTTAACGGTTAAGGTCGAACATCTTTTTCATGATTATTTTAATTTCTTTGTCAGAGTCCACCAGTTTATACCCTTTTCAAAGCCAGAATCTTTCCATTGTTGATGGTGATTTAAGTGTGACTTCTGAAAGTAGGTCATGTTCCCCATTTTTCATCATAGGATCACAAGAATTCTCTGAAGACACATCTATGCAGAACAGTCCCCAGGAAGACTAGTCCAACCCATCATGTAGGAAAGAAGATGGATTTGCTTTTACGTTTTTGCAAAAAGGCCAGCTTCTTGCCCCTTGCCCATCTTGATACCTATGCTTATTTTCAATCCTAATATAGCTGAAGGATATTTTGAGACCAACAAAGGACTCATGTCAGTTTGTTTGTAAGATCTAAGCTTTACCATTGCATAAAGGGTTAACATCTCTAACTTTATCTCGGCTAATGGGTGACTGCCATGGGACCCTTAATCCAGTTAGGAGGTCATGTTCTTCCTTAATGGAAACTTTGGAGCACAAAGGCCTTTATTGCTAAGAATGAAAGACCAAGTGTTTTTAATACATGGTAGGGGTGTGCCTGGTTATTTAGATGCCTACAAGGCCATCCGGAGAGGTAAGTTCAGTGAAGTTGCATTGTACAAGCATTTAACGTATAGTGAATGGACCATTCATGTTTCTCCAAAAGAAAATGGAGCTGGAGATTCTGGCCATCACCATGCTCAGTGCTCATGAGCATGGATGGTCATATGACTCCTATTCTTTCTGTGTGAGCTTAGAGCACGGTTCCAGTGTTGAGCATATGCCATGATCCCTAAAGAGCCAACTGTTTTAGCCCACGCTCAACCCAAGGGATGTCATCTCTTCCAACGGGTGGGAACACTGTCTCTGTTGCACTGACCAGGATATAGGCTGTGAATCTCTAATGGGGCATCCCCCTATGGATGCTTCCAACATGAATTCTGATTATCCTCAAAGTTCCTATGGTGCACTGACATTCGAACCTCACCCCCCAAGTAAGATGAAAGTGCCCTGAATGTCACCTGTCATATTTGTGGTAGAAAACACTCATTTGCCTTACATCCAAGCTCTGTCATGGTCAACTGTTTTTGCTGCTGAGGAAGTCCCACTAAATTCTACAAAGCATCAAATATGTGCTATGAGCTTGACCATGAGGAGAGAGGGAAGAATAAACCTGGAAGTTGTGTAAAGTTTCTAGGGAGTAAGGAGGAAGCAGCAGTAGCTGAAGCTTTTACTGGGCATCTTAGGGATGTAAAAAAGTCGTGTTTTATGGCGTATGTTCACACAAGCAAGAATATTCTCCATTACATGCAAAGCCCTAGAAGATGGTTCTACAACCTCAGAATACCTAGAACTATTTGGCGGGGGCAGGAGGCAGTTTCAGGGCTACTTGGGGTCTTGATTGGAGGCCAGGAATCTGCATTTTCACAAATAGCCCGGCTCAATCTGTCATAGGTGGCTCTGAGACTTTGAGAAACAATGGGGTTAACCTCACTTTACTTGACTCCTCAAGGCACCAGCAGCAAGTAAAAGCCTGCAGACTGGTTGATTTAGGCTGGGGACTTGAATGATTCAATCAATAGAGACTGCAGCAATATTTAAATGTGTGGGCTCTGTACAGTTCATTTCTCCACCTTCCCTAGCAGCTGGAGAGCAGGGAATTTTCTGGCTTTGAGAGCCTGCAGGTTTCTGCTTCCGTTGGCACCAGAATGCTTCTCTTCTGAGAGCACCGCATCCTGTCCCAAGTTGTTGAATGTTTTAGGGTCAGTGATTCCCAGTCCCTGTGGATTTTGATGTCACAACACTCTATCTTTCTTTGCTCCAAACGCCACATGGCTTGCCGAGATATCCTGTGAAATTAGGATGAATGAGACCTTTTTCTGAGTTTGGGTAAAGACTCTGATGATCCCAGTCTGTCCGCCTGGAATTTCCATCATCTGGGGGAGAAGAGATGGGTTATAGTTCTCTCGATAAGGATACAGAGAAATTTTTTTTTTAAAGGTAGCAACTTTGGGATTAGTTACAGTGTTGCTGATAATGATAAATAATACTTTTTTTTTTTTTTGAGGCAGGACCTTAGTTTTTAAAAGGCCAGCATTTACTTCCAACAGTTTTTTGAATGAAATTCAGAAAAGGCATCCATTCACAGCTTTTTGTCTCATGTCCAGGCTTGGGCTCCTCTAACGTAAGACTTCCCAGGCCCCCTCAGCAGAAACCCTGACTGCCTTGAGGATTGTTGTAAAAGAGCCTCCCTGTGGGTAGGTCTGGCTCCTTGGCCGTAACTACTCCCCTCCTTGGCAATGAGTGAAATATGAGTGAGACACAACACATTCCAGGTGATGAGTTTGCTGATGGAAATGAAGACTGGCCCCTCTGTTAAAGTCTAGCTTCTGTTAGAGTGTTCTTCCTTTTAGGTTTGGGAAGGAGGATATTGGGCAAAGAATGTTGTGGTGACCACCTGCATCTGAACCTTAGGGTAGGAACAGGGAACTGGAAAATGCAGACTCTTGGGCCTCACTTCTGATTTAATGA
>PITA01006817.1:73596-96927 GCA_004023965.1 Spilogale gracilis
TTTGACAGAGAGAGACACAGCCAGAGAGGGAACACAAGCAGAGGGACTGAGAGAGGGAGAAGCAGGCTTCCTGCCAGGCAGGGAGCCCGATGTGGGACTCGATCCCAGGTCTCCGGGATCACGACCCGAGCCGAAGGCAGTTGCTTAACCAATTGAGCCACCCAGGCGCCCCTAAGGGCTAGTTTCTTGCTCTCTCTTACACACACACACACACACACACACACACACACACACACACACGACAAAGCCTTTAAATTTGAGTTTCTCCATGGGTTTCAAACTGGAAAATATTTTTGTTTTCCTTGATAACAGGGAGGGAAAGGTATCTAAAAAGAACTGGACCATACAGGTGGGGAAGTAATTCTAGCCTCACTTTACAGCAAGGGAAACTGAGGCTGAGAGAATTTAGTAACTTGCTAGGGTGGTCTGTGTGGTGGAACTAGGATTTCAATTCTGGTGAAGCCAGAGCTGAAGTCTAGGCTCTAACCACTGTGGAACACTGCTTCTTGGGAAGAAGAGATGAAGGGGGAGTCTCCCTCTCAGGTCATTTACAGCTGCTAACAAAACCTCAGTTCCAAGCATATCCATATTGATGCTTCGTCTCCAGATAGAAACATTGGTATTAAGGATGGAGAAAGTCCCCACATATGAGGACTTCTGGGTCCCTTGTGAAACTTCTTAGATGATATCTAACGGGCATACTGATCTCTGAAAGCCACATTGCCTGCTAGAGACTGCAAAGTAGATCATGTCTAGGCTGTAGATGTGTTTTTGTATGTTTTTTTTCCATTTTGTTTTGTTTTTGACCCTCACTGTGTGCTTAAATACTGTGAATTGGTTGCCAACACCTGAAACCCAGGAGTTTTGAGATGAAAACCTAGCTTTCCAATGTCTTTTGAAAAATGGGCCCCCTGGGGTCTGCATTCTAAGTGGTCACAATCAGCTGGACTGTGCTCTGAAACACCACAGTCCCCACCACTCCCTATAGTCCCACAATCAGGCCGCCCCATTCATGCATGTTCCTTGCATACCTCCTGCAGTGTTTTGATTTTTGTTATCCTTGGTGCTATCTCATCACACATTTTTTTTTTTCAGACTAAAATCTCCCCATCCCACCCCCATATAAATCA
Source organism: Spilogale gracilis (assembly GCA_004023965.1). Classification (NCBI taxonomy): domain Eukaryota; kingdom Metazoa; phylum Chordata; class Mammalia; order Carnivora; family Mephitidae; genus Spilogale; species Spilogale gracilis. The sequence goes on from PITA01006817.1 coordinate 74,727, forward strand.
GTTCTGGAGGTAGCCACAAGGCGAGTACTATTCACTGGTTTTTGTTATGGAGTATACTAGTTTTGGCTTAGAGGCAGTGTGGCATTGCGGTAAAGAACACAGCTTAAGAAATGGAGAAAACTCATCTCCAAGAGTTGGAGCCAGATCACCCCAGGTTAAACCCTGCCATTATGGCTAACTAGGTGTGAGACATCAGGTATGTCATTTCTCTTCCCCTAGTTTCAGTTTCCTTATCTGCAAAATGAGCATGATAATACCTATCTCCTGGGGTTGCTGTGGGGAATCAATGGGCATTAATCCACGTAAGAGCTTAGATAGTAGCTGGCCTGTGCTAAATTCTATGTCAGTGTCAGCCGCTATTATTATAACCCAGTTCAACACTGATCTGGGCAGTATGTATTTTCACAAGTCCCTGGGAGTTAGGCCAAGATTTGGCCTCGTTCCCCTGGAACACCATCCTTTGAACTTAGCTCATGAGCACAAAGCCTTGAACTCTCTTTGGTAGAATCTTGAATTCTGAAGTCCTCTCCCAGGCTGATAACTGTTAACAGTAGTAATAATAGGGCTAGTAAATGGTTTACATTTTTTGTGTAATCACTAAGGAACAGACAACATGTTATATGTGTGCAGGTCATCTAATGAACTTTCATGTTAGCTTATTTCAAGGGGTACTGCTATAATCCCCATTTTATAGAAGAAGAAACTGAGGTTTAGCACTTGGCAAGAGTCTCACTGTCAGTAAGTGGCAGAGGGGGAAGCCATGCCCAGGAAGTCCAATGCCAAACCTGAGTTATAATACCTATAATACCGTGAACCCCATACTCCACTGTCCCGTGCTCACACACAAGCACATGATGCCTTCCCTAAAGAATAAAGTTGAGCGTGTTCAAATCTGTTCTCTGACCATCATCTTCATAGGCCAACATCATCCATTTTCCATCTTGTAGGCAAGACAGCTTGCTCTTCCTTTGAAGTTCCAGTGTCCTTTTCTCTTCTCTTTGGTCAGAACTATCTATTTTTTCCTTTGTGACACTTTCTGTTTCACATCTGTCTGCCCTGATTGCCCCTGGGTCTGGCTTGTCTGGTAGGAAGTTGACCTCCTATGACATTGTACTACCCTCTTGACTGCCCGGGTTGGCTTGGCCAATCTGGCAGGCTCAGGGGTGTCCCCTTCCTCCTTCACCCACCAGGTGAGCCTTTTCTGAAACCAAGCCAGAGGGACTGACCTTCTCACCTGGAAGGGAAGAGCTCACTGGTTGCTCTGGCAGAAGAGCTAAAGGATGTCTCAGAATCCTTATCTGCCCTGCTGGGAGTGACGCAGCGAGACAGAGACAGATCTGGGCTTGTCGTTTCTGGGTCTTGGTCATCTGCCACATGACCTTGCTCTCTGTCAAGCCTCTGATGGGAAGTGGCAGTGACTCTAGCAGATTCAGCCCATCTCAGCTGGCTCAAGAAATCAGGATAAATTTGTCCAAATCCGGAGAGATAGCAAAGGCAGCCATCTCTGTATGAGATGAGAGCAGGTCGGCAGTACTAAACATATGTGGTCACCCTTCTGCCCTGACGCTAAGAACAGCTAGGCCAGTTGAGTCAAAAATAATGAAATCATTTAGCAGATCAGATGGTAAGGCAGAGCAAGCAATAATCCTAATGTCCCATTGATTCCCCCACATTTCCCTCTGTCTTACGAAGAGGTGGAACCGTGTCACTGGTTTTAGTTAATACATTGGGAACCTAAGGGACATTTGTCATTTGAGGGCTGAGGCAATGCAAATCCATGTGGGTTTCTCTGGTCCTCCTTTCTCCTTTCTCAGGGATTAGAAAACTGTAGCTCCTGGACCAGAAACCTGTTTTTCTAAAGAAAGTTTTATTGACTATAGCCTTACTTTTTTATTTGCATCTGTATATGGCTGCTTTTATGCTAAAAGGGCAGAGTTAAGTAGTCACATGAGATGGTGATAGATGCCAGTGATATTTACTGTTTGGTCCTTTGTAAAAAAAGTTTGTTGACCCCTGTTCTAAATAGAGCAGCTGGAGGACAGTGAGGCTTCGGATAGCCTGGACCTTGAGTGACTGGGTAGAGGAGAGACCCTCAGCAAGGCTCCCTGGACCACCAGTGAAATAAATATGAAAACTCTTGTTTGGGATTGTTTGCTCCTGGAACATAACCTAACCTATCCTCACGGATTACAGTAGGCATTGAGGAGAAGGCATTCTATATCGGGAGAGATCCAAAAAGCCTACTTACTTCCTTGTGAAGTGAACTGCACAAGAAATACCGATGATGAGAAGGCCAATAATGATGGAGGCAATGGCTACCCACTTGGCATTCCTCCCGAGCCGCTTAGATCCTTCAATGTCTCCATCGTTGTAACTGTTCAGAGACTAGAAGACACAAAGGAAGAGCTGGTGATGACAGACAACCCACAGGGAAAGACACATGCTTCTCACACTGATCTGAGCAGGCAACATGGTTATCACCTCCTCCAGGAAGCCTTCCCTGGACTCCTAGGCTGACTTCCTTCCCCTTCTGGATTTTCTGATTACCTCCATCTTAGTATTTACTCTAGTACATTAAAAGGATTGCTTTGGCCCCTCCCATTAGAGTATAAGTCCTATGTGGAACCATTTCTCTTTTGTTCAGTAAGTTTACCAATGCAAGTAATTATTCAAGCACCCTCTTCATTTGTCATTTGTCATGAAGAGGGTGCTTGAATAATTATTTGCATAACAAACAAGTATGCACATCTCTTCCAGCAGAATGGGCTTCGCAAACCCTGGCCCATGGGCCAAATCCAGCCTGCTGTTTTATAAATGAGCTTGGCTTGGAACACAGCCACACTCATCTGTTTACTATTGTCTGTGGCTGCTTTTATACTACAACAGAGTTGTGTGGCTAGATCAGGGGCATATGGCCCTCGAGGCCTGAAATGGTTACTACTTGGTCTATTACAGAAAAAGTTCACCTCTCCTGCACTAGACATTCAATCCACGAGGTCAGGGACCTTTGGCTGAACGGTTCTCCTCTCTTCCCAAGCCAAGCTGTCATTCAGTGGGCACATACTCATGTGGCTTTTCCAGCTGGGAAAATACTGAACTATTTCTATACTGGCTGGTAATAGCAGCACCCCCTCCCCAATATTCCACCATCCTGGTCCACCACCTCTGAATCCCTGCAGATCCAGCAACTTAAGAGTTACCACAGGGCCCAGCAGAACATCCTTTCTGATTGAATATTTTGCTGAATATTTGAATACTTGTTGAATATTTTAAAAATTGCCTTTGTTGCTTGTACTTTGAGCAGTATCTGGTCCGTTGTAGGAACTCCAGAAATAGGTATTGGCTGAGTGGGTGAATGAATATATCCATTTCCCTACAGGATGTGAGTTTGGGGGCAAAGTGGAGGTACTCAGAGAATGTTTGCTGCTGAGCGGGTGGCCAGGACGGCTGAACGGTCTTACAATAAATGCTGTTTATCTTAACTCCCACTGCTGAGGCTCCCCCAAAAGTTCTGCTGCTGCCAAAAGAAGACTGGAAATACGTATTCATGAGTTACGGGTAGAAGTGGATCAGTGAGGGTGAATTTTAGATTTAATTGGAAACTCTCTTCTTGATCCTGAAATCATAGCATGTCGGTAATAATTGCTCCTCTTCCTGGACTATTAAGGAGGATTAAGCACGTGCAGACAATTACAATCCAGGGAAACACCCTGGATCTCTGAGCTTCCCTCTTCCAGAACCTTCCATTAATTCTTGGATTCTGGCCATGTTTGCAACAAGCTGGGGGCCTGGCAGTGAAGGGGGCCTGTGCTCAAGCATCTGGGGTGAATGGGAAGGCAGGGACCTGCGGTGATGTCCAGAACTTCCAGCAGAAGGAGTTACAGAATACTGAGTCCTGACTTCTGCAGTGCATGCTCAACACTGAGTATTTATTAGAAATACCTGGCTAGTGTTTGTTTGTTTTAAATACAGATAGTTGTCCCGGAGAGATTCTGGTTTAATTGGTATGGGGACCAGATACCAGTTTCCTTAAGAAAAAAGAAAAAAAAAGAAGTGGTACTTTTAAAATTAATATATAATGTATTATTTGCTTCAGGGGTGCAGGTCTGTGAATCATCAGTCGTACACAATTCATAGAACTCACCATAGCACATACCCTCCCCAATGTCCATCACCCAGACACATTATCCCTCTCCCCTCACCCACCCAGTAGCCTTTAGTTTGTTTCCTGAGATTGAATCTCTTATGTTTAGACAGGTATCTTTAATGCCCTGCTGGGTCAAGGTGCCCACCAATCTAAGATTAATTCTGAGGAAGTGTGCAATGGAGCACGGGCTCTAAGCTCAAAGAGAGCTGGTTCAGATTATATGTGTTAGCTGCTATGAGAATGAGAGCAAGTTATTAAGATTTCTAAGCCTTGGTGTCCTTATCTGTAAACTGGGGGTGACAGTAAGCACCTTCTTCACAATGGAGGAGTCAATGAGTTATGAGTTAAAGCCAATGAGTTAATGGTTAGCATTTTGCCCCAGCACATAGTATATGTGCAACAAATGTTAGCTTTTATTGTGAATTGCTACAATCTGTCTTGTTCTTCCTCCAACACTGAGGTCTTTGGGGTACAGTAGACTCATTTGGGCTACTTACCCAAATCATAGGTGATCAGACTCTGCCCCTTGGTGGAGCAACATCTCTGAGGACCCAGGTTTGAGAAGCTTTGTTTTAGAGTCTTCATGATCAAAGTCACTGTGTAGAATCTTAGACCCCCAAATTCTGAGCTCATGATCCAGCTTATTTCTTTCTTAATTTTCCTATTTTTCACAGTCTAGTTTAAAATTATATAGATTCAGATGCTCTTAAAGTGATCGTAGGGCTTTGGAGAGTCCAGTTCTGAGAGGTGCTTTGTCATGGCAATCCACTCATATTGCCATCACCAGTGGAAAAATAACGAGACCCTGGCTGTTTGGATGAAAAAACCAGTTTCATGTTCTCAAGTGGGAAGAGCAACAAGTCTGTGCCATCCACATCTATCTGTGCCTGTGAGCACAGGGGAGATGGGGGCTTCTAGAGGCATTTGTTTGCCACAGGTCAGCAGGACGCTGCTGGTGACCTGGCCAAGGTGCTTTTGGGTTGAAGCCATGAGTGAGTCCTACTCAACCGTCATCGCTTGCTGACAGTATGGCAACTTGTATGTGACCCTTCTCCCTGCAAACCGCCCTCTCGCTCGGGCTCCTAAAGGACATGTTGTGTCATTTAGGAATCAGACCTCTGTTGGTCTGCAAAACAGATGAAAGCCTCTTTCAGTATCCACTGTGGTTTCTCCTCCCACCATGAGTTCTCTTATGAATCCATTTCCTCCTCTGGATTCATAGAAGAAGGGGCAGCCCAGGGGCAAATCTGCTGGGGAAATGTAAGGATATGGAGAGATGAGGGTGGGAGACTGTAGAACTCCCAGATTTCATTCTGAAGGACTTGGGGCATCTCAGAGTTTGGCGTGGAGATCTAACAAAGAAACAAGAAGGAATTAATGCTCCCCTCCTCCATTCACTGGCTGTCATTCTTTTCCCTTCCCAACTGGAATGGCATGCTAAGGATCTCCTGGCAGATGCTACAGACTGAAGTGGTAGAAATGGGTTTTAGAGAAAGTGCGTGGTTTATAAATCTTTTTCTGAAGAGCTTAGCAAACTATCCCATCTGCTGTGCAAGAACTAGAAAGACACGGGATGGCTTAGATGATCTTATTAGTTCTTTTACATATTATGGATGTAATTTGTGAGCACATAAAGCATTTGAATGCTTCAGAAACATCCAGTAAATAGTAAGCTCTTCTCCCCATCCTATTTCCCAGAGGTAACCTTGTTTGCAGTTTGCTACATTTGCTTCTAGATTTTTTTCCCATGAATAATAGGAAAGGAAAATGACACTTTCTCTTGCTTTTGTTATGGCTAGGCACATCATGTATCTCGGTCAAAATAAAGAAACAGCACTTTGTACCCTGAGATAACCCAAGAATACAGAGTCATTTTGTTAAGCTCACATCCATCCAATATTAGAACCTTGAGTATTTCCCATCAATTTTGGCAAAGACAACTTCATCTCTGCCTTTTGTGATGTTGGTGCCCAAAGATAGGTCAGTTCCTTTGTGGATATTGTAATCTCTTGAGAAAGATACTGTTTTACTTTGTTAAGTTTTTAAATCATGAACAGACTGTTTTAAAACTTGGTAACTTGGCAATTTTGCATTTGTTTCCTTTAAATACTTTGTGTTGTGCTATCTGGTCTTTTAGAAGTTGGACTTACTTGTGTTTTTCTCCAAGTGAAATTTTTTCTTTTCTAAATGTTTTGGTCTCTGAGTCTTTCTTTGACAAAACTAATAATGATAACAGGTAACATTTATTGAGTATTTTTTCAAGGATTTTCTCAGTAGTCTTAATAACAAACGTGTGAGGTAGATGCTTTTTTTGTTTCCATATTACTGGTGGGAAAACTGAGGTACAGAGAAGTTAAAGTGATTTTTCCACAGTCATATAGCTAGTTTGGGAAAGAGTGTATGCATGTATACAAATGTTTATTGGTTAAATGTAGTTCTTGATATACTTATTTCCTTTGTTCAGTTTTCTATTAGTTTGTCTTTTTCTTATTGATTTGTGGGAACTTTTTATATATTGTAGGTCAGCATTGTACAATAGAAATATGGGAGGCATGTATGTGATTTTAAATTTCCTACTTATATAAAAAATAAAAATAAATAGGTGAAATTAACTTTAATATTGTACATAAAATTGTATATGCACACACATTCAGAGTTTTTTGTTTTCTCTTTATTCTAAAGATATGAATAGTATTGTACTATATCTCTTCTGCAACTTATGTTTTTCCACTATTACACAGGGTGTACCTTTTCAATCTAGTGCTTCTAGGTCTATCTCTTTCTTGTTTTGTTTTTGTTTTTGTTTTTTTTACCCCCCTCCAGGTATGATCTAAAATAACAAGTTAGGGGTGCCTGGGTGGCTCAGTCATTGAGCGTCTGCCTTTGGCTCAGGTCATGATCCCAGAGTCCTGGGATCGAGCCATACATCGGGCTCCCTGCTCAGCGGGAATCCTGCTTCTCCCTCTTTCACTCCCTCTGCTTGTGCTCCTTCTCTTGCTGTGTTTCTCTCTGTCAAATAAATAAATAAATAAATAAATAAATAAGTAAAATCTTAAAAAAAATAACAAGTTATATTGATAGAGTTCCTAATGCTTGCATCTTTGGGGGAAAATCCTAAATTGTCATGGTTCTTGTTGTTAATGTTTTTAGCTAACTTTTTGCTTGCAGATATCCTCAAACTTAAGAAAAGGTGTGAGCATAGTTGTCTCCTTTTTTTTTTTTTTTACGATTTTATTTATTTATTTGACACAGAGAGAGATCACAAGTAGGCAGAGAGGCAGGCAGAGAGAGAGGAGGAAGCAGGCTCCCCGCTGAGCAGAGAGCCTGATGCGGGCCTCGATCCCAGGACCCTGAGATCATGACCTGAGCCGAAGGCAGAGGCTTAACCCACTGAGCCACCCAGGCGCCCTAGTTGTCTCCTTTTTAATGGCTCTGTAGTAGTCACTTACATGGCTGCACCTGACCAGTAGACATTTCAGTCATTTAAAGTTGTTGCAATTATACAGTAGGCTTCAGTAGACATCCTTATTCATATAGTTTTGCATGTTTGAGCCACTCTTTAGGATGTATTCATAGGAATGGAACTGTTGAATCAAAACGTAGATTAGTTACATTTGGAGAGACAAATTGCCCTGCCAAAAACCTAGACAGATTTATATTGCCACTAATAGTATTTAAGTGCTCTTCCCCCCATATCCTTGCCAGAATTATGTATTATTTTTTTGCCATTTTGACAGGTGACAAAGAATTTCAGAATGACATTTCTTTGAATCAGTGGTGAGATTGAGCTATCTTTATGTGCTTGAGACCTCAAATGTCTACCATCTTAGAGAAACTTTCTAAGTACAGTGAATTTAAAACTTTTTGGTGACAAATACAGTGCCTGAAACATAGGAGTTCAAAAAATACTTGTTATATGGGTAAATGTTTATTGGTCAATTGTATTTCTTCTTGATGAATTTTGTACTTATCCTTTGTCCAGTGCTCTATCAGTCTGTCTTTTTCTTATTGATTTGTGAGAACTTTTTATATATTATAGATCACCACTTTGCAACAGAAATATAGTGGGAGCCACATGCATAATTTAAAATTTTCCAGTAACCACATTAAAAAAGTAAAAATAAATGGGAAATTAATAATATATATTTGATTTAACCCAACATGTCCAAAATAATATCATTAAAACCTGTGGTACTACCCATATTTCTTCACAGTCACATATGGCTAGTGGCAACAATACTGAATAGCACAGCAGATAATGTACCTGTTAATATATGTAACACAGATAATGTACTCTGTTACATATATTGCAAAATTTTATCCTGGTTTCTCCCAGGTCATTTTCTTTCCAAATTATAATTTTGATTTTTTTTATATAGATTGAGGCTCATGAGAAGTTGCAAACTATAGATAATACCAGGAGTTCTCATGAACATTTCACCAAGCTTCCCCTAATGATACCTTGTGTCACTATAGTACTTTGTCAAAGATAGGAAACCAACACTGGTATGACACTATTAACTCAGACATAGACCTTACTCAGATTTCGCCAGTTTTTACATATACTCTTCTCTGGCGGGGGGGGGGGGAGGTGGGTGGATTATGTGGATAGTCTTATGAAGTTTTGTCTCATCTAGATTGGAGTGTCCACATAACAGAAATTCTCTCATGTTACAGCTTTCCACTGTGTCTGTATTTATTGTCTTCTAACTCATATTCCTGGCACTTGGATGTTGCCTGGAGTGCCCTTCTGAGCTGTAGACCTCATAATTTTCCAACCCAGCTGCTCTTATTTTAAGATGCTGGGTAACAAGTTGCCATTTCTGTTCACCATGCAAAGTGTGTTAAAAAGAGGGACTTGTAGTTTCCTTCCAGTTTTTGTTTTCTTCTGTGAGGCAAATGAACCTTTCTCGGCATGTGGAACAAATGAGGCTCATCACACATTTTGTAAGGCACCAAAGCGTCCCCAGGAGTGTCTTTTCTCTTTTCTCCAATCATGGGTTTATGCTGACAAAATGTAATAGTCATTACAAAACCTAAGGAGAGCATCCAGGTCTTGGTCAGCTGCCTCAAGCCAGCAAAGGTCACACATTGAAAGTAACGTGAGCAAATCTCTTCCTCCTGTAGTGAATACTAATGATGTCATGGTCACTGCATCAAGTTATTTCAAGCTTATTTATACATCTCCTCCCTGGTTGGACACATGGTACTCAAATACCCACAGAAAAGAAGTTGGTCAGGAACCAGAAATGAGGGTGACCCTTTCTGTGCCTAACTTCAAAAAAACCAAACAACAACAACAAAAAACCACCAGCCCCCTACCAAAAAACCAAAAACCAAAACCAAAACAAAACAAAAAACTGCAACAGGGAGCAGCAACACTGTCATGGAGCTATGATGCGGCCAGGACTCCTGCCTGCCTATTAGAAGGTTCAGGTAATCCCTGGCATCCATATTTCCAAGAAGGAGAGACTTCATGTAAGTCCATAAATTTTGCTAACAGGAGTTGAACACCAGGGGATCCAATGTTCTAGAAATTTGTGATAATTTACATCAAATGGAAAAGCTACGCCACTGTCCTGAGCCAGCAAAACATGGAAAGTACTTTGTTCTTTCCCTCTGGTCTTAGAGCAGAACTCTTGCCACATCCCACATGGTACCGGATGAGACACCATCACCTATGGGGTTGCCGCCAGGTGCAGACCTGAGATGCAACTCTTCCAAGTTGCACTTTTTAAAAATTTGCCTGTGTTAGTGGTTCTTAGCCCCAGCTGACCTTAGAATTACCTGGAGGGACTTTACAAATTCCTATGCCAAAGCCCACTCCAAGACCAGTCGAATCAATACTTTTTTGTAAGCTTCTCAGATTATTTCAAGAAGAGTCGACAACCACTGTCCTAGATGGACATCCATCCATCCCTCCATCCCTCCATCCCTCCATCCCTCCATCCCTCCATCCATCCATCCCTCCATCCCTCCATCCATCCATCCCTCCATCCATCCATCCCTCCATCCCTCCATCCATCCATCCCTCCATCCATCCATCCCTCCATCCCTCCATCCCTCCATCCCTCCATCCCTCCATCCCTCCATCCCTCCATCCCTCCATCCATCCATCCCTCCATCCCTCCATCCCTCCATCCCTCCATCCCTCCATCCCTCCATCCATCCATCCATCCATCCCTCCATCCCTCCATCCATCCATCCCTCCATTCATCCATCCGTCCATCCATCCATCCGTCCATCCATCCCCCCATCTATCCATCCAAAAATTATTTGTTGAGCACCAACTATGTGCCAGACAGTGCTCCCCACGACCCTCATGGAGCTTACTTCTGGTGAAGACAGAAAATAAGTAAACATGTTAATAAACAAGATGAAAGCAGAATATTATTAAGGCATGAAAAATGGGGTACAGGGAGGGCCCTAGCTCTCACTGAGGTGGTGTGAAGACTTGAGAAGGGGTCAGGCCTGCAAAGAGTTGGGAGCATGGGAGAGGAAGGCTGGTAGGGAAGACAGCATGTGCAAAGGTCTAGGGGTAGGAAATAACTTTCTTACTGAAGGCACTTAAGAAAACCCAGGAGGAAATGTAGGAGTGAAAGAGGGAGGGAAGAGAGAGAGAGAGAGAGAGAGAGAGAGAGAGAGAGAGAGAGAGAGATGAGAAGAGGCTGGAGGTAAACCAGAGACTATGTTAGATAAAATAATAATGAATTATGGCAAATAATAGTTAATATTCACGAGGTACCTACTCTGTGCCAGGTCCTGGACTAGCTATTTATGCCATCATGTAACTGAATCTTCACCATGACCCTCATGGGGGTTAAAAACTATCAATTGAGAAAACTGAGACTCAAAGACAAGGAAATGCGAAATGTGTCTGCTTTCAAAGGCAGCTTTCTAAGGGGGCTACAAACATTACCAAATGATAATAATTGACAAAGTTCTTATGATAACTATGTCTTTATGTCCACAAGAACCTAAGAGCTAGATTTAAATCTATTTATTTATTTATTTATTTATTTATTTATTTATTTATTTATGGCAGAGAGAGATCACAGGCAGGCAGAGAGCCTGACGCAGACCTCGATCCCAGGACCATGAGTTCATGACCTGAGTCGAAGGCAGAGGCTTTAACCCACTGAGCCACCCAGGCGCCCATAAGAGCTAGATTTAGTACACTGTTGATAACCCAGCTTCACGTAGCTGACTTGATTCCAATTTAATAAAAAACTTGACCACTGATGTGAAAAATAGTGCAAATATGTCTCTGATCTCTGCTACTGATCTCCCTGTCAAAAATTTGTTCATTTTCTTTGTTCTTGTCTACCACCAAACATGCTCAGAAATCCTGCATTCACTCTCAAACAAAATTAGCCCCCAAACACAAAATAATAACAATGGGAGACATTGTCAGTTGTTTTTATATTTTGGCTTTCTGGACATTATGGATTAAATGAGTTAATACACATAAAGTGCTTCTAGCAGCACTTGGGAAATAGCGCCAGTAAGCATTAGCTATTACATCAAAATTATTATTATTATTATGCCATATGCTGATTGACGAAGATGAAAACAAATGAGCTATTAAATACACTCTAGGTATGCTCTACCGTCCCCTTGCCCAATTGCTCTTCCTTACAATTATGTCTACTGTTAAGAAAAAAGACCTGGGTAAAAACCAAGAGTTCTCTTCTCCTTTGGTAGGGCATAGCAGGTACATTTCTGTAACCTGGGAAAGGTAAGCAGCAAAGCCTTAGCAGCCTATGACACCACGGCCGGGGAAGTAGCTTTTCTGGAAAGCTCTTGATATCTGATAATGCCATAAGAGAAGAGAGCATAAATCACTGGTGTGGGGGGATGGGATTGGAAGCCCTGAGTGATCTTGGCTGGAGACCTGCCCGCCTTCGTCCTTGCTCCTCATCTCCCTCTTTTCAGACTGATCTACCCCTCCTCCATTTTTGTCCCAGTCATTTCCTCTGCCTCTTTCCCTTGATGTCTCATGTGGCCAGTGCCTACTCATTCTTCTGGTCTCGGCTTTCATGTCTACTTCCTCAAGGCAGCCTTCTCAGGTCACCCTATCTTCAGTAGGACCCCTGAGCTATGTGCTGACTCTTCAGCCTTCAGGGCCTCTTCTTGCTGTGACTCAGTTATTTTACTCCATTGTAGACTGACTCATTAGGTGTTTGACTCCTGACTGTGAGCTCCATGAGGGTGGGCGCCATGTCTCTTTTCACTCATCACCCTTTTTCTGGTGCCTGGTGGAGGGTCTGACACTTAGTATGACTTTACTTCCCTCAAGTGGTTGAATTGACAGAAAAGCAAGCCAGTAACACAAATAATGCAGACACACACTGAAATGAAACAGTTGGCCAGCTTAACTTTCTGACCAAGGTGACTGACTATTTTGGTACAGACAATAGGGGTAAATTGAGTCATCTAAATTCTGTGTCAGAGTTCTGAAGTGGGCTTCTGCCTTAGAATCACAGACATTGGTTTGCTTTGTGCATTACCAGAATTAGGAAATTTTGGCTTGAGGTCAAGTGCCCATGAAGGAATTTCAGCTGCTTTCACTTCATAAGCCAGAGTCACTTACAGCTTTTCACTTAAATGGAACCCCCCATATTTGTCCACATGAATGTGAATTGTGCTATGCCTCATTTTATTACAGACAATGGATATTTGGATCTTTAATATGGTAGTAGCTGACCTCAGAGGAGAATAAGGCCTTGAAGGAGTGGTTCTGAGTCTTAGTTTTTCTCATTTGTAAAAGGGGGTAATTATGTCTACAGCACCGGCTGGTGCAAGGCTTAATTGAGATAATGCCTGTGAAGGGCCCAGGATTCCCTCATCTAATCTTAAAAATAATGTGGAAAGTTCTGCACTAACTTTCCCATTGTATAGGTGGCAAAACCTAGGTTCAGAGAAGTTAGGTGAAAGGGCGGGGCTGGTTTTGGAACTGGAATTGAGTGCAGAGCCCAAACCACCAGTATCTGCCTTTGACTCTGTTGCCACTTCTTGGTGGGGGAGAGAGAGAGAGAGAGGCTACAAGCAAAAAAAAAAAAAGTCGTTTCATTGGAAACTCTGAAACACATACACTGCCCCCCCCAACAAGGGTCATAAAGCAAGTAAAATAAACAAGGGCCAGTGGGCTGATTACAGAGGTGATAATATGTGCTTACATGTCAGATAAGGGACTTATGACCAGACTATATAAAGAACTCTTACAACTCAACAACAAAAAGGGTAACCCACTTAAAAATGGCAGAGCAGGGGTGCCTGGGTGGCTCAGTCATTGAGCATCTGCCTTCGGCTCAGATCATGATCCCAGAGTCCCAGGATCAAGCTCTCTTCTTGGAGGGAAACTTGCTTCTCCCTCTCTCACTCCCCCTGCTTGTGTTCCCTCTCTAGCTGTGTTTCTCTCTGTCAAATAAATAAATAAAATCTTAAAAACAAAATGGCAAAGGATCTGAATAGACATTTCATCAAACAAGATATACAAGTGGCATGAAACAAGGACATGAAAATATGCTCAATATCATTAGTCATTAAGGAGCTGCAGATCTAAACCACAAGATACCCACAAGGATGGCTAGAATACAAAAGACAGACAAGGGGCACCTGGGCAGCTCTGTTGGTTAAGTGTCTAACTCTTGATTTTGGCTCAGGCCAGGATCTCAGGGTCCTGGGATAAGCCACTTGTCAGGCTCTGCACTTAGTGGAGAGTCTACTTGTCTATCTCCTTCCGCCTCCTTCTGCCCCTCTCCCCCACCTGCATGCACGCTCTCTTTCTCTCTCTAAAATAAATAAAAAATTTAAAAATCTTTAAAAAGAAAAGTTTTATTGAGGAGGTAGAGACATTGGAGCCTTCCAGCACGAAACCTTAAGACAGCATAGCTGCTCTGGAAACAGTCTGGCAGTTTCTAAAAAAGTTAACATAGAGTTACAGTATGACTCAGCAGTTCCACTCCTAAGTATATACCCAAGAGAAGTGAGAACATACACACAAAAGGACTTGTCCATGAACGTTCACAGAGCATTAATGGTACAGCCAAAAAATGGAATCAACCCAGATGTCCATCAATGAGTGAATGGAAAAACAAAATAGAGTCTTTTCATACAGTGGAATATTATTTCACTTTAAAAAGAGGTACTGATCCATGCACGAGCACGGGTTAACCTGGAAAACATGCTAAGTGAAAGAAGCCAGACGTAAGAGATCATATAATGTATGATTCCATTTGTATACAACATCTAGAATAGGTAAATCCATCGCTACAGAAAGTCGATTACTGGTTTGCCAGGGCTTAGGGGAAAGAGGCATGGCAGATGACTGCTAATGGGTATGGAGTTTCTGTCTGGGGTGATGAAAGTTTATTGGAATTAAGCCCTGGTAATGATGGCACAACCTTGTGAGTATACTAAAAGTCGCTTGAGTTGAATGCTTTTTTTTTTTTTTAAAGCAAGGCCTGGTGATGGAGCTTTTGCACTCTGAGCATTCCAGGGGACCTGTGAGGGAGGCCAGAGAAGTGGGAGATATCAGGGGAGAGATGATGTGAGGGCTCAGAAGCAGCCTGGGAGGTATTTGACAGTTACCCAGGTGCCCCCTGGAAGCAGCTTCCTGGTTCTGCTGGTGTGAACAGTTGATGCATTACAGTTTTGTGTGAGCACATGAGAAATAACCTCTCAGAAATACAGAAAGAAATTTTGTGGGAGTTGATGTAGTGGGGAGGGTCAAGAACTAGTGAAGCCTGGGCTGTTGTTTGTTTGTTTTTTAAAGATTTTATTTATTTATTTGACTGAGACACAGAGAGAGACTGAGACACACAAGCAGGGAGAATGGGAGAGGGAGAAGCAGGCTTCCCGCCGAGCAGGGAGCCTGATGTGGGACTTGATCCCAAGACTCCGGGATCATGACCTGAGCCGAAGGCAGACGCTTAATCGCTGAGCCACCCAGGCGTCCTGGGCTATTGTTTGTTAATGTATTTGCACTCACAGGTCCTGAATGCCTGGGAAAACTGCGACCCAGGCGAAAATGGGTATTGCTTCCTCAGTGACCAAATTAGTTCTGAGTGATTGTTCTAGTTTAGAATGAAGGTTGAAGTAAAAGTAAACCAAGAATTTGATCCTACATGTGGGACAATTTGGTTGGAGGCCAGGGCAAAGTAATGATCTGTTTGTGACACCCCCAACCCTCAGGTAACAGAAGCTCTAGCTCTCTGGTTTGGGGCCTATTCTGGTATTCCTTCCTGGGGGAGTTAGGTCCATTTTAAGTGGATGACATAGATATCATTGCATATGTCCGTGGATTATACTACCCTCATTCTGCTCCAGGATCTTTGCACTTCCTTGTTCTGCCCAGATTTTCCCAGAGCTGGCTTGATTTCATCCTTTAGCCAACCACTATTTCTAAAGCAGAATCTCTTCTCCACCACCTGCTCCCACTAGCCCTTCTCTGTCATACTTTCCTATTCATTCTCTTCACAGTGCTTACCAGTCTCTGAAACGATCTTGTTTATGTGCTAACTTGTGGATGGTCTGTCTTCTCCCACTAAGACAAGTTCCTAGGAAGCCGACCGTGACTGTCTCATTCAACAAACGGGAAGGCTGTGGTTGTCCTTTGGGGCAGAGTGGGTCCATTTGGCTGTGGATCTGAAGCCACAGTCTGCAAACAGATCATCTGTTTGTTTCCTTTGTCTTAGTTCTTAACCAGTTCAGAAATCTATTGGGGGAAGAGAGGTTAATACGCTGACCCAACATGTAGGCCTGTTCTAGTCGTACACCAAGTAGCCCACAAATGTCAGCTGTATTAAGGGTCACCATAATGTCTGACACACAGTAAGTGTTCAAACATTGTTGAATAGTGAATGAATGTGAGAGAACCTCCTCTCCTTACTTCCTACCGTTGGAAAGTGGCCAGAGGTTTCCCAAGTGCTATGGCATCTTCTCAAAGGGGGAACCAGGCATAGTTGAGTGATGTTTCTTTGTGTTGGCTTGAAGCTCTCTTCCCTCATCTGAATTATTCTTCCTAGCTTTTCTCTTTGAAGCTCAGAGCTACGTGCTACCCAGCCAGCTTCCTACCATAGGGGCCAGGCCAAGGATGCCATAATTGGAAGAAAAGCCTGGTGACCCAGGCTTTCTCCGTCTTTGGCCATACATACAGATGCCTGTTTGCCACATGCCCTGCTCTTCTTTTTTCCTTCTTATTGGAAATGGATTTTGGACTTTATCACAATCAAGCACAAATGTGGAAGGGACTTTTGGGGACTCATGGGATGTTGAAGTGATGGAGAGACATTCTCCCCAGAGTCCATTTGTTTTTTTGTAGATACCTAGGAGAGAGTATGCCTCAAGGGGAAATATTATGAGCCACATGTCCTCTAAAGGCATGAAGAACTTTACCTGAGGAGCATCATGTGCTCTCTATGTGGTTGAGAGACAGAACAAAAAAGTGGGCTTTGCTATGGAAAACAGTATAGTATGTAAAATAATTTGCTATTGTTTGATCTATTGAATGGCCAATACTGAAATCCTAATTTTAGGACGTGTTCCTTTTCTTTAAGATACATCTTCCCTTGGGGTGCCTGGGTGGCTCAGTCAGTTAAGCATCTACCTTTGGCTTAGATCATGATCTCAGGGTCCTGTGTTGGGCTCCTTGCCCAGTGGGGAGTCTGCTTCTCCCTCTTACTCTGCCCCTTCCCCCGCTCATGCTTCCTTCCTTTCTCTCTCTCTCTTTTTCTCTCTCTCTATCTCAAATAAATAAATAAATAAATAAATCTTAAATAAAAAAAGAAACTTCTTCTCTCAAAACCATCCTTCTCTTCACCATCCCTGTATCTCTAGAACATATTTGGCCAGTGGGAAGTGAGGTTACCTCTTGATCAATCTTTGTGTGTGTATCTCTCTCTGTCTCTCTGTTTATGTCTCTCTCTCTCTTCTCTCTCTCTCTCTCTCCCTCTCTCTCTCTCTCTCTCTCTCTCTCACACACACACACACACACACACACACACACACACACACATACACACACAGACTCACATACCTATACAGACTTAAATCAATGCCTGAGCATTGAACTTTTTTTTTCTTTTTTTTAAAGAGTTTATTTATTTGAGAGAGAAAGTGAGTGAGACAGAGAGAGCATGAGAGGGGAGAAGGTCAAAGGGAGAAGCAGACTCCCTACAGAGTTAGGAGCCCATGGGGGACTCGATCCTGGGACTCCAGGATCATGACCTGAGCTGAAGGCAGTGGCTTAACCAACTGAGCCACCCAGGTGCCCCTAGCATTGAACTTTTGTTCAGATGTAAGAACTCTTCTTATATAGATCAGCATTGTCTTATATCCCTAACTCCTTGATAGCAAGGCTTCATTAAAATAGCTTGATAGACATGGGCACTTTAGTAATAAGGCCTGAGTTTTCAGCTGACTTGAGGATTTCTCATTTTGATTTTGCTTGCTCCTAAGTTTCTGTGCCTAAACGTGGTGCTGGGAATTCAGAGATGGGGCTTGCAGATCAGGAGGCACATCTCTTTGCCATCACTCTTCATTCATTCATGCTTGTCTTTCTCTTTCTTGTGTCTCCATAAATATGTTCAAGAACAAGTGGGAATTGTCCTTTTGCCTGTCTATCATTAAAACCAAAAAGCTAGAGAGGAATTCTGCCAGGCTTGATTGGGAGTAATATATGATGCTCCTATTGTTGGGGCAGATCTATTAAAAGGGAAAGCTTTCAGAATATCAAAGCTGTATTCCTGTTAAAAGGAGAGTTATAACCATCTGATCATAATCCTTCAAGGGACTAGACTGTGAACTCCATGGGGGCAAAGACTATCGTGTTTGATTTTGTCCACTAGTGTCACCTTTCTTTTCTTTTTTTAAAAAATTCCAGTATAAATAGCATACAGTGTTATATTAGTTTCAGGCGTACAATATAGTGATTCAGCAATTCTATACATTACTCAGTGTCATATTTCCAAGCTTTACTTCCTCATGGATAAATGGGGCAGACAGCTTTCTTGCATACCTTGCTGGGATTTTGCGAGGAAAAGTGAAGTTGTGTCCATATTAAAATATTTTGAGAAGTAAGTACATATAGAAAAATATGATAGCAATGATGATGATGATGATAGTTATGATGATGATGATGATGATGATAATTGATGATGATGATCGATGATGATAATGATGTTGGTAATGGCAATACCACACTACCAAAATTATCCAGAAAAGAACAAATGAAGTTATCAGAAGAGGGAGTTAAATACAGAAAGTCTCCTTCAGTGTGGGGGAATAGGACATATACTATAAAGAGTAAAGGAAACAGAAATGTGAATTTCTGCATTTCACCTATAGAAAAAGAGAATGAGGGAGGAAGAATATGAGCAAAAGTTTGGCTAGGGAGACCCATTAAGAATACTTGGTCTGTAATGCAAGAATGTTAGGGATGGAGCTCCCTGCCATACTTCCATGTCAACAATGTCTCAATCCATTAAGAGCAAGAACCACAATCATTAAGAATGATATTAACCAAAGTGTGCTTTGTGGTGTATTAGCCTTTGGATCAAAGGATCCCCGGAAATCTGCCTAATAAATGCTCATGTTACACTGTTCCGATGGAGAGCCACAGTGTTTGGCCAACGTTTCTGAGAAACCCCAAAGGAAACAGTTTACTTTTGCTTAACTTAGCTTTTGAGTTCTCAGTTTCATCACTCCCACTGCCCCACTCCTTTTTTGGCAAAACTTTTTAACGTTGGGCAGAACTAGTTGTCCGAGAAGCATGGTCTTGTAGAGTCTGGCTTATTTCTTGAACTTACAGTAACTGGAAGTTTTCAGGTATGTTCAGGTTCATACTCTGAAGGCATCACATTTCTGGACAAGTGGCTCTGAACTGAAGAGTGTCATCCACCCCGTGGACTGGCACATGGAGAAGAGAGACCAGTTTCCAAACCCAGACCCACTGGGCTGCATTGTGAGCATGTTGGTGAGCTCTAGAGCAGCCTGGAAAGTTATCATCAGGAACAACGCCGTGGCCAACCTCTCAGCCACCTGTGGCATTAACCTAGGTCTCCTGGGTATTTTTCAGAAAAGTTTAGGCAAAAATGCAGAACACAGCTAGGAAGGGAGGGGAATCTTCAGAGATAACAGAGGAACAAACTTAGGCCTCTGTAACTATTCATTCATCCATCCATCCGTTCATCCATTCATTCAACATATGTTACTTATTGACTTTGTGCTCAACATTGTGCGAGGTGCTGGGGCCCACAGTGCTACTTCAAGGAGTTCACATACACAAACTGGTGTGAGGAAGTAAAGGTGCCCTGAGAGAAATCTGTTCAGAGTATAATGGACACAACCCCAGGCGAGGGAGAGAGGGCAAGCAAGAAAACCCTCATGGCAGAGGTGATTTTCTAGCTGAGTTTTGAAACAGGAGTGAAATCTAATTTTAACAAGATCCTCAAATGGTTAAAGTTTGTGAAGCACTGTTCTGGGGGGGTGAGTCCTCCTACCTGGTCTCCCTTTGATAATTATTTGCAGGTTTCCTCCGAAGTTATCATTAAAATTCATATATTATGAGTGAGAAATAATTTGCTTACTAATTAATGACAAACTACACTCAACCATGGCTCCGTTTCACCAGCTCATTTAATAGCTGCTATTGTGATCTGGGCAGTTTTTGATGACTTTGGGAGACAGGTTCCAGCTGGACTTCTTTTTTCCCTTTCCTTTTTTTAAACATGAAAAAAATCAACAAAATAATGTAATGAATCCCCATGTTCCCATAGCCCAGTTTCACTATTTATTAGGAGTCAGTCTTGTTTTATCTATATTTCCCACATTAGCTTATGACACAGCCATTATATCATTTTATCAGTGAATTAAAGTGGTTTTTAAAATGTATTTTCTGGAGTGCCGGGGTGGCTCAGCCAGTTAAGTGTCTGACTCTCAATTTCGGTTATGGTCTCAGGGTCATGAGATTGAGCCCTCTGTTGGTCTCTGTCTCCACTGAGGTGTTGAGTTTAGAACCTGCTTAAGATTCTCTCTCCCTCTCCCTCTGCCCCTCTCCCCCATGCTTGCGCACACATGTATGCTCACTTGCTCTCTAAAAAAATAAATAAAAGGAAGTATATTTTCTTTCAGAGAGGCAAACTAAGAAGGAGACTCTTAACTATAGAGGACACACTATAGTTCCTGGAGGGCAGGTTGGTGGCGGTCGGGGGGAAATAGGTGGTAGGGATTAAGGAGGGCACTTGTGATGAGCACCGGGGGTCGTATGGAAGCGTTGAATCACTAGATTCTATACCTTGAATGTTAACTGAAATTTAAATAGGAACTTGAAAGAAAAAAAAAGTGTTTTCTTTTATAGAAATGCACAGATTCACATCTTGAAATAGGTTTAATCTCTACCTGGGACTAAAAGGACTCCAACAGCAGTTTAAATTCGAGATTCCCAAGTAACAAATAGCAGTGGCCACCGTCTGCCATGTAGTAGTCAACAAAGCAGCGGCTGCGTAGATGACATGTGCATATCTAGAGAATCGGTGTGTGTCTCCAACAGAAATTTCCAACAGCTGGTGGGAATGCTGCTTTGGAAAACAGTGTGGAGATTTCTTAAATTAAAAATAGAGCTACCCCCATGACCCTGCAATTGCACTACTGGGTATTTACCCCAAAGATACAGATGTAGTGAAAAGAAGGGCCCTGTGTACCCCAATGTTCATAGCAGCAATGGCCACAATCACCAAACTGTGGGAAGAGCCAAGGTGCCCTTAACAGACAAATGGATAAAGATATGGTCAATATATACAATGGAATATTACGCCTCCATCAGAAAGGATGAATACCCAAATTTGTAGCAACATGGACTGGATTGGAAGAGATTATGCTGAGTGAAATGAGCCAAGTAGAGAAAGTCAAGTATCACATGGTTTCACTTACGTGTGGAGCATAAGGAGTAATGTGGGGGACAGTAGGAGAAGGAAAGGAAATGGGAAGTAGGGTAATCCAGGGAAAGAAACGAAACAACAGAGACTTTGGACACAGAAACAAACTGAGGGTCTTGGAGGGGAGGGGGAGAGGGGATGGGAGAGCCTGGTGGTGGGTATTGAGGGCACTTATTGCATGGAGCACTGGGTATGGGGCATAAATAATGAATCTTGGAACACTGAAAAAATTAAATTAAAAAAAAAGA
This sequence comes from Spilogale gracilis, assembly GCA_004023965.1. NCBI lineage: Eukaryota > Metazoa > Chordata > Mammalia > Carnivora > Mephitidae > Spilogale > Spilogale gracilis. The sequence continues at coordinate 96,059 of PITA01006817.1, forward strand.
AATTTCCAACAGCGAACACTTCAGGTAAGGTCTTTATCATCTGGACCCATTTTAATACTCTTCAGGGCTTCATGTGCAGGACTTCATAAGACATTAATCACAAAAGTCCATTATACTAATACTGCATTTCTCCGCTGATGGTCACATAAGGAAAGCTGGCGAGGGTTGGGAGAAGTCACTCTGAGAGACACAGTGAGCTATGACATTTAGAGCTCCAACTTGTGAGCAGTGTGAAATCTCCTGGGTTAGCTGCCTGGACTGAGAGCTGTTATTTCCAAGTTCTGCCTCAGTCACACAAAAAAAGTCACAACGACAACAACAACAACAACACCCAAAAAACGCTCCTTTAAACTTAACTGAAGTCCACTTGAAATATAGTTTTGATGGATGACCAGTTCCAGTGGAGACTGGGTCAGATGGAAAGAACAATCAGTTTGGTTTGTCTTTCAACCTGTGGTATTTACTTTCTTTTTGACCACAGACTTTGTTTTCTAGAGCAGGTGTGGTCAGGCACAGGGCAGGGCCGTAACTTACTGTGCCAGCCCATGACCAGATAATGGATTTTGACAATGGCTTTCAGACCACTGATCCATTATCAACTGTACCTTCTGCAGGTTTACGAGACGCATTGCCTTGTTTTGAGGAAGACTTCTCTTTGCCTCTTTTCGTGTTGAACCTTTTGTGCTGCATCCTATGTTCTTCTCTTTCTTGCTTTACTGCTTTGTTTTGGGGGAGCACATCCTCCCATAGCTTTCTGAGAAAAGCTATATTGCAGGTAGTTTCTTGTTGCTGTTGTTGTTTGGATTTCCTTCCTTCCTTCCTTCCTTCCTTCCTTCCTTCCTTCCTTCCTTCCTTCCTTCCTTCCTTCC